>CAIGQZ010033059.1:16520394-16546573 GCA_903798205.1 Danio tinwini
GAGTTATAAAGTCCGAATTTTGAGTTATAAAGTCAGAATTGTGAGTTATAAAGACAGAATTCAGAGTTATATGTGCATGTGTCTTTAACACTCCATTTATGGTCAGTCTCCATAACAGGAAACTTGTAATTGTGACTTCATAACTCAAAATTCTGACTTTAAAACTCGGAATTCTGACTTTTTTTGATTTTTGTTATTTTATTATTTTTGTTATTTTATTAAATAATAATTTTTTATTGTTCAGTGGCGGGAATGGGCTTCCATAATTATTGAGGTCATCAAAACAATTCAAACATTTAAATATTTGAAAAAATGGCCATTGTATAGTGTATATTTCATATTAATATATAATTGTAGTGTGGCATTTCACACTAAAGAATAAATATTGCATGTAGTCTCCTAATCAATTACATGTGTAGGCAGAAAAAATACAATTGTTAGCAAAATAAAACAAAATTTACAATGTGTTGTTCAAAGTATAATTACAGCTCGAGTTGCTTTTCTCTTCAAAAAGAAATATTCCATGTAGTTTAATCCATATATAAGATAATAACAATTTTGTGCATAATTTCAAAAAAGATCAAATTACATAACATCATATTTTAGTACATGGTTTCACACTGTACTATATTTTAGGAAGTTGCAGAGATAGTCAGTGTTGATGTTTGTTGTCTTTGTGTGGCGTCTCAGTCCAGGTCTCTGTGCTCGTCTCCTCTGCCGGACCCCAGTCCTCCTTTAACCTCCTCCTCCTCCTCCAGCCCCAGTGATTGGGGGGTGCAGAACCGCGTCCCCAGTCCAGCTCGAGGTGACCGAGACCCCACACTAAATCATACATTACTTAAATAAAGCCTCTGGTGGAAGATCAGCATGACAAACTAATGTAGACATATGCACATTAACTGTGGGCCCAGTCAGGATTGTCCTCAGTGATTTGTTTCCCCTCATTTTAAAAAAGCCCATAGGCATCAATTTAGGCCGTACTCACACTATGTACAGTTGCCTTGAACCGGGCCAAAGCACACTTGTCCCCCCTCCCGTCTTTCCTGACGGCCCGCACTCACATTACTTTCAGGCTTGGGCACGCTCACATTATCGATGATGCGCTGTTCAGTAAACGCTCTCACTCAGCACAGTGGAGATTTCTTTAGTTATATCATTTAAGTCGTTTGATATGCGGTGACACGCAGTCTAATATTTCACCAAACAGATCAGCCACTTTTGACGCTCATAAACATAAAGTCCTCATAACATAATCATAAAGTCCTCGTGCTGCAGGAATTAGGAGGCACAGCTGACGTGCAGTGAGGGATTTGTGTCTTTAATAATCTACGACAGTTTGCATTCATTGAACAGTACGAATGATTAATTAATCCATATGAAACAGTCCTTTAAAAGTCACGTCTCGCTTTCAGTTTCGGGCTTAGGCAAGCTTGCACTCACACTGTAAGCGTACCGCACCTGAACCCAAGTGAACCGCGATCAGGCCCACCTCAGGCTCAAACGATATGGGAAACGGGCCTGGGCGCGGTTTGGATAGCCTAGTGTGAGTACGCCCTTAAAATATATAAGAGCATCTCCACAGCACTATTTGGTGTTGAGTTGCTGATCTATTTATTTCGCCACTTTCCAATCCCACAAAATCCCAGGACTGACAGCGGCAGATTAAGTCATATGGGAGCCTGGGTTTGTTTTATGCCTTAATTAGACGGTTTATGCTTTACTTAGGTTTTTTTGGACATTACTGACGTATTTTGTGGAATATAAGAATATAATATATAGACTGGGAGATAGATTGTGTGAAGTTGAAGACTGGTGTAATCCATTAAATGCAGCCTCGTAGAATAGAAGAATCTAAAAAGTTGTAATACTTCCACATGCTTTTTAAAGAGTAATAGAGTTGTTTTTCTCCAGGATATATGGTGCTTATTATGTTGAACTTTGCCCCTGCAGGTCTGTCTCGAGGACCCAGTCCTATTTCTCTGAGCGCTCAGGAGTCTTGGCCTGTAGCCGCTGCCATTACCGAATACATCAATGCCTACTTCAGAGGAGGAGAACACAACCGGTTCGTCTAAGCGTCTTCACCCTTCCATCCACCCCCCCCCCCCCCCCCCCCCTCCCGTTCATCACTGATCTCCTCGTGTGTTTGTTTCAGGTGTCTGGTCAAGATCACTGGTGACCTCACCATGTCATTTCCAGCTGGCATCACCCGCATCTTCACCGCTAACCCCAATGCACCAGTGTTAAGCTTCAGACTGGTGAACATCTCTCGAGTTGACCACTTCTTACCCAATCAGAAGCTACTCTACAGGTGCAGTGTAATGCACTAGCACATTGCGTTTACACTGGTGTGTTTACATTTTAAAAGTAGTATGTGCTTGCAAAAGCATCTTATGTCTACACCATCTGAAAATGGTGTTTTCATCTAACAAATACTCAATTAACTAAAGCATTGCAAACTTGACATCGCAGCCTGCAGACATGCTTAGCAAAAACTCACCAGTTTAAAAGGGTCACTTGTTCAGTTTGTTGAATTCAAAAAATCACATGTAAAGGATTTGCTGCCAACTTCATTTCAACTTTTTTACTCTAAATGCAATTTAATACTGTTTTTTTATGCAATCTTTATTATAAGTAGTTTTATTTATTAAATGTGTATGGGCTGCAGTTTTGTACTATAGTTTTATAATATCTGGGATGCATTTTTGGCCATGTAATGTAGATGGAGATCTTCTGAAAAGTTGTTTAATGATCACAAATCCACATTTTTATACACCATCTTAATACAAAAACACACTAGTGTAAACAAAGCCAAAAAAACCGAGTTGTTTCTTGGTCTAGTAGAGGCTGTGTGGTGGACACTTTCTGCTGTTTGTGTCTGCAGTGATCCGTCACAGAGTGATCCGGACACTAAGGATTTCTGGTTTAACATGCAGGCTTTAACGCTTCACCTGCAGAGAGAAGCAGAGCTCAACCCACAGGCCTCGTATTACAATGTGGCTTTGCTCAAATATCAGGTCAGTCAACACAAAGCCAGCAAACACTAACAGCTGATACTGTCATCATCGGTGCAAGTTAAGCTCAGTCTTTGTCAATTCAGTTTCACTCCTCAACCTTAAAACTAATTTGTAACGGGCTGAAGTTTTTGCAGATGTTTCATTTGTTGTGTTATTCCACCATGTTTCTTCCTTAACTTCCTAAACAAATATCTTGTTGTGCTCAGATGCACACCCAAGGAGTGGACTCCTAATTTTATTTCCCATATATGCTGTATTATAATTCAAATTACCTGAGTGCTAAATCAGCATATGAAAACTGGTGCAAAGATGCTGAAAATTCTGCTTAAGTTCAAGCATCAAAACAGTAACAATATATTGCAGCTTTTTCTTTAGACATTAGAATGTGTGCTATTTTTTTTTTTTATTTCCTGAGCAAAAATAATCACTATCATACATTTTTACTATGATTAGATATACTAAAACGTCATTGAGCTTAACAATGGTGTATATATATATATATATATATATACTAAAAAGTTGATATAGTTTTGGCACTATATTTAAAAAATGTCATTTCATAAAACATTTAGGGCTCTATTTTAATGATGTAGGCACAAAGTTTAAAGCGCATGGCACAAAAGCATTAAGGGCTTGGATGGAAAAATATGCTCTGTGCCCCGGCACATGGTTGTGCTTTTTCTCTTAATGAGTTATAGGTGTGTTTTGAGCATAACGTGCATTAAACCAATCAGAGTTTCATCTCCCTTTCCCTTTCCCTTTAAGAGTCAGTTGCATTTGTTATTTACATGGCGGACTTTGTAAGTGGAAAAACTGAGCGCTTTATTAGCAAGAAAACAGTTAAACAGACCTTCTGCAGCGCGAGGATAAAGAACGAGCCTCTTCCATTCGGCCTCTTTACTTTCTCTTTACTTTACTTTTACTGTTTACTTTACTTTTGTGGATAAGGAAATGGTGTTGTACACACTCCACAGAAGACATCCATTAGCCTACATATTTAATTTAGTTTGTTAAGCACTAAGATTTTTTTCAAAACTATTTCTAAATTCAGTTCTAATTTCCAGCAAACGAATAGATGAACAATAATAATGAAGTGTGGTCAAAAAACTAAGTTATATCCAAACATACCTCATATCCTTATGCCCCATATGGTGATGCATACCTCTCCAAAACCCGACAGGTGGCCAAATCTAAACTAGCTTTTATTAAAACAAATATAAATTTGCATATAATAAATAATACTGATAATAATAACATTATACAAATGCAAATCGTCATGAATAAACTGGGAAAAATTATGGAGGTATGAAGAAGGCATGGAGGCAGCGCTTTTTAATATTTATGTAGTAAATAATAATTTTTGTAATATTTTAATCCTCCATATAAAAATGTTGCTTTTATATTTTTAACTTTCATTGCAGTTGACACACAAGTTATAAAAGGCCTTCCATAAATAAATCCTCCTGGCGCAGGTAATGATGAAGTGAATGTTTTTCTGTCAGGCTTCGTCTCAGGATCCGTCTCGGGCTCCTCTTTTGTTGTCTGCTGAGTGTCAGCGCAGCGGGACGGTCACCCGGGTCTCTCTAGATTATCACTGCTGTCCTGCCACTGCCCCCGCCACACAACTGACCTCAGTACAGGTGCTGCTGCCCCTCGACCACAGCGCCACCGACCTGCAGTGCCAACCACCCGCAGCCTGGTGAGTAAAGGACAAACCCTGAGCACTCACAACTGTTAAACTCCCGAGGGAAATGCACTCAATCTTTGCTCTGTGTGTCAGGAACGCAGAGGAGCGCCGACTGCTCTGGAAACTGGCAAACCTCTCACCAACAAACCACAGCAAAGGTTCATCTTCACCTCAAACTTCACACACACTTCATGTTATAAGGATGACATTTAGGCCCATAATAATCTCTTGCTCCTTTGGTTTCAGAACTTAATAGTGATACTTTTTTCACAGAAAGTTGATTTATTTTGTTCATGTTCTTGCTCTTACCATTAATTTTTTCAAGCTCTAAACGAGAAAAACACCTATTTTACAATACATACAGTTAAAGACCTTATTATTAGTCCTCCTGTGAACGTTCATTCTTTTTTTCAGCCATTTCAAGAGTTTACACTTAGATATTGCTTCATAATAATATGAGGTTTGACCCTGAGCTCATAGATAATTGAGTCCAGGGCTTCCTCAAGGTCGATGAGCATGTAAGGGGGTACGCGATCAAGTAGTTCTCAAGAGCTCTCCCTGGTAAAGGAGGAAAGGGGACGATAGGGTGGATGGGGGGGTTCAAAAAACGAAGATAAGGGAGAAATGCTAGACAGGCTGTTTATAGTGAGTTTGGATTAATCCGATTGGCTTAATAATGATTACGGATGGGAGACCAGCAGCCATCGATCATATCACGTGCTATCTTGACACATTTTTAAACAATCATTTTAATAACTGATTTCTTTTGTCTTCCCCTTTTTACCAGTTATTTTGTGTTTATTAGTTCAGTTTCAGGACTTTTGAAACTGAATAAAGAATTATTATGAATAGCGATTATCATGTTTCCCAGTACTGGGTTGCAGCTGGAAGAGCATCCTCTGCGTAAAACACATGCCGGAGTAGTTGGTTGTTCATTCTCTTGATAAATATGGGAATAAGCCGAAGGAGAATGAATGAATGAATAAATTAGCGATTATTATGAATAAAGACGCAGTGGCGCAGTAGGTAGTGCTGTCGCCTCACAGCAAGAAGGTCGCTGGTTCGAGCCTCGGCTGGGTCAGTCGGCGTTTCTGTGTGGAGTTTGCAAGGTATCCCTGCATTCACGTGGGTTTCCTCCGGGTGCTCCGGTTTCCCCCACAGTCCAAAGACATGCGGTACAGGTGAATTGGGTAAGCTAAATTGTCCGTAGTGTATGAGTGTGAATAAGTGTGTGTGGATGTTTCCCAGAGATGGGTTGCAGCTGGAAGGGCATCCGCTGTGTAAAACAAATCCTGTATAAGTTGGCGGTTCATTCCGCTGTGGCAACCCCAGATTAATAAAGGGACTAAGCCGAAAAGAAAATGAATGAATGTGTCTGCTTGTTTAAATATAGATAATAATGATGAAGATGAAAAAGCTTTTATTTGTCACATGCATGTAGCGAAAATATATTTCGAGGATATATATATATATGTGTGTGTGTGTATAAGCTTTTATTTTTTTTACTATTTTACTATTTTCCCAAGTGTTTATAATCTATAGGTTACTACTATGAGAAAATATCAGCATTCGGTACATACTTTCAGTATTACCTTTGCTTAAAATGATGCGATCTAGTTTTTTGTTTTATTTTAGAACAAATGAATAACAGAAATATCAGGGGTCCATTCTTCATAGCTCGCTTAAATGATCTACAGTAGGATGAGTTTGCAAATCCTGGATCTTTTAATCTTGATAACTGATCTCTGGCTAATTTGGTTCTTCAACAAGTTCGCAAATCAGATTAAAATGTCTGAATGAACTGATCTGAGATCACTGCGTGTGTATTTAAGGACTGATCTATCGATCCTTAAAATCATGATCAGCAATGCAACGATTGGCTGACAGCACAGCAGCGTAATGACATCATCTGATTAATATTCAATTTTCCATGTGAGCAAAATTACATAAAATTCGTAGTAAACGGTTTGTTAAATATGATGCACAATAACTTGCCACATTTGGTGTGGGCTGCAGGCTTTACACTTTCATGTGTCAAGAGTATTTTGTTATTTATTTAGTTTTACATTTTAGATCAGATTTTCTTTACTATAGTAGCCTAGGCCTATTTTTATTTCTTAATTGGCGTAAGGAATTTTAATGAATTTTGCATCAAAAAAGCATTTTGAATTTGGTAAAGGTTTCTGCAACTTTTGCAAAACATCAGATCATCGGCATATTAGCTGTCAAAACATTTGCACGACTGCATAAATTATTCCTTTATTTAAAAAAAAAAAACAGTTGAATATTGTGCATGTTCAATATCTTACAGAAACTGTACTAAAGCTGGATCAGTACCTTAAAATAGTAGACATTTAAATCTAAAAATCCATATTAATAAATCGTCACCTTGGAATTATAAGGTTCTATCTGTGTTCTGAATGATTTTGAGGTATTGAGCTTCAAAGTTTTTGCATTCCATAGCAAACAGTACATGTGTAACATTTGTTTTTTAATAAAAAGTCTTAAAATGTAAACAACTGATTAAAAAAACATCCCATAATGTGAATAAGTTGTCATCTAATAAGAATATGTCAATAACTCAATTTGGACAAAAATGTCAGATAAAACCTTATAATTCTAAGGTGATGAAATGTTTCCTTTATCCTCTTGGGCAGATTGCATAAGTTTATTTAAATATTAATTATTTTATATTAAATTATATATATATATATATATATAAGCTTTTTTGTTTTGTTTCTACTATAAGAAAATATCAGCATTCGGTACATACTTTCAGTATTACCTTTGCTTGAAATGATGCGATCTAATCCTGTTTATATGAAATAAGCTTGCTCCTGAGCAGGTTTGAGCTACCAGAATTGTTGCTATGACAACAGCGCTCAGATCAGTTTTGAAGAGCTAAACGATCCTGGATCATGTCAAATCGTCAATAACCAAATCCAGCTAACTGAGTAATCCACGTACGAAGAACAAACCCGTTTACAAAATGCTGAAAATATCAGTAAACAATGTTGAAGTTCCATTTTAGAAGTGAATAAACATGTTGTTTAATAAAATGCTGCATCTGTCAGGAAACTGTGATTGAAACACTTTTATAAAATGTAAGCAGAATATGAAATGAATATTGATTTTCTTGCTGCATAAATAGTGTAGCGTTGCTTCATCTCAGCTGAGTTTATCTGTCTTCATTGATGCAGGAAGTGGGCGAAAGAAAGAATGTTCAGATCTAGAGGCCAGCAAACAGCATTCTGGGAGTTATTCAGATATGGCTACCATCAGGATGATCTTTCATCTGAACTGTGAATGTGTGTGTGTGTGTTTCAGGCTCTGGCACACTGTGCGCCAGCTGGCAGTGCCTGGAGGTTCCCCGTGGTCCTGCCCCGAGTCTGGCAGTGCAGTTTGTGGGCTCGGGGGCATCTCTGTCAGGCCTGGACGTGGAGCTGGTGGGCAGCAGATACCGCATGTCTCTGGTCAAGAAGAGGTTTGCCACAGGTGACCATCTGACCCACTTCTGCTGCTTTTAGATCAGTGTTCTCTCATTAGCGTAGAACTTCTTGGCAAAGATTTATAGGATGTTCTCTCTGTGATTGCTTTAACTCAAGCTGCCAATGTTTGGGATCAGTTTCTCTGACAAAGAATGCCACTGCTCTCTGCAACAAGCTGAGCTCTTCTGAAATGAACTTAATGGTGAAACCTACATTGAGCAAGCTGAGTGATTATTGTCAACTGAGACTAAAAGCTCTCACACACAAAACCTGAAGTCAGTTTAATCTCAACTTGAAAAACAATTCATATTCCTTTGAAAAAAGTATTGTTGCTATAATTCATTATTATTTCAACTAGTTTTAGGATTTGGAGTGCCTAACAATATATACACAGTATAATTGTATATGTATATATACAATTGAAGTCAGAATTATTAGCGCCCTGTTTCTTATAACAGAATTATAAGTTCTGTTTAATAGAGCAGATTTTTTTTTTCTTCAACACATTTCTAAACATAATAGTTTTAATAACTCATCTCTAATAACTGATTTATGTTATCTTTGCCATGATGACAGTACATTCTATTTGACTAGATATTTTTCAAGACACTTCTATACAGCTTAAAGTGACATTTAAAGGCTTAACTAGGTTAATCAGGTTAACTAGGCAGGTTAGGGTAATTAGGTAAGTTATTGTATAATGATGGTTTGTTCTGTAGACTATCGGAAAAAATAAGCTTAAGGGCTAATAATATTGACATAGAATTGTTCTTAAAAAATGAAAAACTGCTTTTGTTCTAGCCAAAATAAAACAAATAAGACTTTCTCCAGAAGAAAATTTATTATCAGACATACTGTGAAAATTTCCTTGCTCTGTTAAACATCATTTGGGAAATATTATTTATATAAATAATATATAATTTATATAAATATAATTCTGACTTCAACTATATATATATATACACATATATTATATACATACATACATACATACATACATACATACATACATACATACATACATACATACATACATACATACATACATATATAATGCTCAGTGGAGCACGGTCGTCTCACAGCAGGTCACTGGTTCAAGCCTTGGCTGGGTCAGTTGGCATTTCTGTGTGGAGTTTGCACGTTTTCCCCGTCTTGGCATGCGTTTCCTCTGGGTGCTTCGGTTTCCCTCACTCAAGATATGTGCTATAGGTGAATTGGGTAGGCTAAATAGTCCATAATGTTTGTGTGTAAATGAGAGTGTATGGGTGTTTCCCAGTGTTAAGTTGCAGCTGGAAGGGCATCCACTGCGTAAAACATGAAGAAGAAAATATGAATGAAGAATGATGACGAAAATACATTTAAATTCAAACAAGCTATTACAAATAAAAATTACAAACTACAACTTTTTGTTTTTTCTCAAATTTTCCATGTTTATTAATTTTATAGAATATTTTTCTGTCTTTACATTTCACTTTCAACTGAATACTAATATCTTGCAAAATAACTAATAATATATTATATTATGGTTAAAACAAAATAAACTACTTATTAAAACTATTATGTTTAATTTGGGTGTAAATGTGTACATATATATATAAATTAAAGGAAAAAAAAACGGAGTATACATTATAATATTTATTCATATTTTTAAGATTTTTAAGATTTTATATTTGTGTATTTTAAAAAAAAATTATGGATTTCTTGGTAATGCCAGGAATTTAAATGTTCTAGAAGTATCTTTGAAAAAAAATATGTAAAATAATTTGCCATATATATGTGAATATTTGAACCATTTTAAAAGTAAATTGCAAGATATAACACAGAGGATCATATGGGTTTCTAATTACACCTCGCTGCCAGTAGAAACCATCAGTGTTTTAACATTTTGAATCAAAACAGCACTTGAAAACTAAACCTTTTTTTTTTTATTGTAAGTTAAATAAAAGTTGGCTTGAAGGCTAAAATTTAATCTAATCTCAGATCATGTTCTTAATGTAGTAAGACATGTTTTCAGATTTGAAATTGTGATGTATCGCTAATATTGTCTGTGTGTGTTTTCAGGAAAGTACATGGCCGGCTGTTCTTTATGAGTGATGATTGCTGCTCGGAGAACACAGACTCAACGTTTGCACTTTTGAACCTTCCTGTGCTGATGGAGAAATCCTGGAGAGGGAGAGCAGTGTACATACTGTAGAGTGTGATGTGTGGGACGTCCCTATTACCCATGATGCATAGCTCTAGGACAGCACTGCAACTGTGGACCACAACCAGTTTCTTTTAACTGTATACAATCATTTGTTCAGCGCAAAAAAAAAACAATCCAACCGGATGTACATTTTTTTCATTTTTAGTGGACATTTGTGAATGAGTATGTATAATGGCTATAAAATTGAGTCTTCACAAAGATTTACTATATATATATATATATATGGAAAAAACAAACCAGAGTCTTTGTGAATTTATAACAGACACAAAAGTGCTTTACACAAATTTAATACACTTCTTACCAGTACAAAATACAATCAAACTAAGCGGTCGATGCTAAATAAACAGTATTTTTAAAGACACAAAAATAAGGGATCAATATAGTAGTGAGAAGAATTGCATCTACCTCCGTAAAAATAATCCTTAGACAGAAGCCTTGAAACAACATTACAAAAAAAAAAAAAGTCCTTTCCCAAAAGCACACAACAGGCAAAAAAACAAAACAAATCCATGACAGGCATTAAAGTACAGAGCCTGACACACAGCCAATCACTTCCAGAAAACAAACACAAACACACAGCGAGTAGGAATGAAGCTGATCTTTGTGAAGAGCAGAGAGCCGCATTACGGGCCGCTACCAGGCACCAGTAAAGATCCCAGCACAACATCGTTACAAACATGTCCAGAAAAGCAGCCCATTGGCCACTAAAAGCATGAAAGCTCATACAGCACCAAGTGATGAGGCGTTTCTGTAAGAATCTGCATATTCCGTCTATTTTGGGTTCTCTATTATCCTCTAGAAAACATGTTTTAGCTGTTTGTTTTTCTTTTGCTATCACATACACACAATATCTACTTAAATAGGTTACGCAAAGGAAGTTATTATTATTTTATTTTTTAAAATCATCTCCGGTCGGTTTTATAATAAGCAACACACAAACTATTCACAACGTTGTGACTCTTTTCCAGTTACTTCAGAAGGCCTCGTGTACAGACAACATATCAATATATCAATAAACCGCCTCTTTTTTTTTATTTGAACTACTGCAAACATCTAAGAACTCGTCAAATAGCTACAAAACTAATTTCACAAACCATTTCTGCTTTGCTCCAGCAATAACCGCCAGCGCAATCTGTGTTTATATACATCCCGAAAGCTTTCCAACAACAGTGCGGTGCTTTCAAATTCAATAATCTGGTTAGAAAACATCATAAAAGCTGGACATCAATTGATTAAACCTACGAACGCTTTGAGGTATAGACTAGGCATCTCATACGGCCAGGGCTCTTATCAAGGAAAACGGATGCTTTTGAAAGGCTTTTGTCGTGTTGCAGCAAGTTTTGGGTGGAGGCTGAAAACAGGCGACTTTGGGGTCTACGTCTGAGGGAGGGAAAAAAAGAAAAGTGACTGTCGTTTAAAAAGGTGCTTTAGACATCTGAGGTTCATAGACGATACATTCATCCTGCGGTTGGAGGCACGGCCGAGGAAAACAACAGAAGGTCAAAGAGAAAGCTCTAGTGTTTCTTTTCACATCTAAGGCACTGAAAGAAGACTATGGCACATGAAAAATAAACCACACGCCACCAAACCAGCACGTTCTTGCTTCACAGTTGCAGAAAACCTAAAGGAGACACACACTGACCCTACCCTAAAGACGGAGATGATGTTGTGTGTGTGTGTGTGTGGGTGTGGGTGTGGGTGTGTGTGTGTGTGTGTGTGTGTGTGTGTGTTAGATCTCCTGCAGGGAGTGAGGAATCTCGATTCTTTCTCTCTTCACCGCTGGTTCAGTCAGGCTTCTCTCGCTCATCCTCGACAGGTCTCCATCACTGGTCATGTCGTCTGAGAATGAAGCGTCTGTGCGGGAAAACAGAGACAGATGTTGAAATACAAGAGAAGAGGAGACTTTAAGATCAAAGTAATATTTTGGGTTGGTGTTGGGATGGCTCACCTTTGTCCTTGAGGGATGGCATTAATGAACTGAGGTCACTGAACTGAAAATAAACAGAAACACTTTAATATATATTTTATAAAGATTATATAAATATATGATGGATTTTCATAATTTATTACATTTAAAAACAATTAAATAAACATGTCAAACTATTTAATGTATTGTGGCGATAATAAGATTTACACAAATTTTACCATCATAAATGGTAAAATTGCAAAACTACTATAATTGCTATTACAAATACATCAAGGTGGCATTTATTAAATGTAAAAAAAAAATGTTGAATTGTTAAATATTTATTACAATTTTAAATAACTGCTTTCTTATCCGCTGCATAAAACATGTGCTGGATAAGTTGCTGGTTCATTCCGCTGTGGCGACCCCGGATTAATAACGGGACTAAGCCGAAAAGAAAATGAATGAATGAATTATTAGCATGATTTCTGAAGGACCATGTGTCTCTGATGACTGGAGTAATGAAGCTAACAAAATTCATCATTAAAATCACTGGAATAAATGATTAAATTAAATGATAAACTCCTTTTATTTTATAGTGCAATAAACATTTCACAATTTTACAATGTGTTCTGTATTTTTGATTACATAAATGCAGCCTTGGTGAGCATTTCAAAACATTTCAAAATCCGACTGACCCCAAACTTTTGACCAAGTCTATACAATTGAATTATTAGCAAAATGATTAGCCCTTTTGTTAAATTATTCCTCTTTTTTTATATATATATTTTCTAAGTATTTCCTATATTATGTTTTCTTCTAGAAAAAGTCTATTAATTTTAGTTCAGGTGCAATAAGAACAGGTTATATATATATATATATATAAACATATACTTTAAGATCAGTATTGGCTACAGAACAAACTACTGATGTTTAATGAGCTGCCTAATAGAACTTAGTTAAGTCTTTACATTTCACTTTCAGCTGAATACTAATATCTTGCAAAATAACTAATAAAATATTATGACCTGTCTTTATGGTTAAAACAAAAGAAACTAGTTATCAAAACTTTTATGAAAAAAAATCTCTTCATTAAACAGACCTTGGGAAATATTTTTAAAAGGATTCAAATTTCACAGGAGGGCTAATCATTTTGACTTCAAATGTGTAGACATATTTACTAAATTATTATTTACATTTAATTGATATTTTACATTTATAAAGATATTTTAATTAGTACTACTAATAGACAGACAAACAGATGAAATACTATGCGATATAAATATAATACTATTAACGTTTAGACACACAACAGGTATAATCATTTTCAAAGGAATATTAATATGTAGACAAACTAAAGCTAAATGTGTGTGAAATGTGTAGATCTCCTCACCTCCCCCATGACAGCAATTGGGGTCTCTCCGGTGGCCTGAGCCACACGGTGTTCAACCAAATAAAACATGTACTCATCATAGAGCAGACGGATGAGGTGGAAGGAGCCGAAACTGGCAGCCGAGCGCAGAGTCAGATCTCTGATCACCATAGAGCTGTAAACCACACGACAGAGACACATTTAAACTCAACACAAACCAACACAACAGCAGGTACAGTATATGTGCTGGATTCAACAACTCTCTTCTCAAGATCAGCTGTTAGAAAACTGGCTGGTAAAGCACCTGTGTTACACTGGCAATTTGTTAAGGAGTTCTTTAAGGACAGGTTTAGGTCCATATAAGTAAAATGGAAAACATATCAATAACAAAAAAACAACACGTTTTACTCCATGTAATTTCTTAGAGTCAAATCATTTGTTTGAACATTTGTTCTTTATAAGTTTACTGCTTACAGCATGTGTCAAAAACAAAATGCTCATTACTGTATGTGAAATTCAGCTCTAAAATCTTCATTATTGACGTATTGATTTAAATCTGAATCTAACGACTTTACAAACATTGGAAGAACTAGTTGATCAATCCAAATCTTCAACCAATCACAACTAGCGTTTTGTGTGTTTAAGAAAAAACAAGTTTTGTTAGGGATGCACGATATATCTGCGGCCATATCGTTATCGGCCAATAAATGGTATTTTTAATCTTATCGTGATCGGTCCGATGTCAAAATTAGGCCGATATCTTTAAGCCGATGTTTGATAGAGTGTCATTGTGTGTTTTGGTTTAAATCGCCTCAGGAAAAATATTACACGTGTAAACATAATGGCATCGATGCATACGTGCTAAACAACTCCTTGGGTTGTTTGTAATCTAATATGATTATTTGTTATTATCAAGGTGTTGCTTGCCAAGATTGTAAGATTGTATTTAGTTTGATCGGCATATTTATTCATGATTATAACGAGCGCATATATCAGCACGTACACACACACACGACAGAGCCTTCACAGCCCCCCAAACAGCAGCAGGGGAGACGAGTGGCAGCCACTACATCCAGCATAGGGGTTCTTAACCGTCTGACACATTCTGTCTTTATATTATGGACTGTGTTTGTCATGAAGTCATCTGTTTTCAATGCTCAGGTGTTGTATCAAAATTGGATTCCAAGAACAAATCTGACTCCGCTTCATGTGCATGCACATTAAGCCTGGTTTATACTTGACGCTTCTTTGCTTATTTTATTCAACAAAACTAGCATAAGCTTAGAATTTAGTGCGAGTTGGTGCTACTTTGCCTTATGGTCACTGCAGTAAGACACTGTATTATCATCAATAACATTACTTGTTAAGCACAAAAGTTCATAACATACAAAAACATAAAAAAATAATTCTTACCTATGAAATGTGATGACTTTGTGCTTTGTTTTCTTTGTTTGCTTGTTACTACACCCGCACACAGCGCTAAAGTCCAGCATCTTCACATTGGCACATTTTTTATCTTTTATTTTCTTCTTCACATTGGCACATCGTCTTGACTAGTGCGGTTGAATGACGTTTGTCCTAGGAGCACTGTACCAATGTGGCGGCGCTATTGACGCATACTCAGGGTCCCTATGTGATATCTAGTGTATATATCTATATCGGTGCGCACAGCATTTTTTGAGAACCGAGCCAACCGTGCGTGCGGCGCCGCGTTTGATTTGAGTTGAATATGAACCACTTTGAAGAGATTTTGTCTGAAACAGTGCGACTGTATACATTTGTTTATGATCCGTGATCATAGAGATAACCTAATGAACAATAATTCTTGGCTAGAAATAGCAACAGCCGTGAGAAAGGAGAAAAGTTTATGTTAAAAGGTTTGGAAAAACCTGAGGGATTGTAAAGCCAAAAGAGGCCATGGCAAAGTGGAGACCCATGTACACAATTAAAGAAATATGTTTGTCCACCAGTCATCGGTTTTACACTGATGTATACATTACAATTTTGAATTTAAAACAATTTAATAGCTACAAAACTACAATGAACAAATTATTGCTTTGAAAACTGGAAAGGAATATTTGAACCTTTCGGTTTACACTGATGCCCTGTTTTTTTAGGCTTTATTGGTGATAATGGTCAGTAATGTTGGACCATTATTACCCTTTTAGCATAAGTATAGGACAGAAACTAGCCAGACAGTAATGTGTGAATTGTGGAGAGGGCTAAATCTAAAAATTTAAATCTATTTTTTAGTAAGTGTGCTTTTTTTTTTTTGCTTTTATTCTTGCCATAATAAAGAATATATTTGTAGAGCAACCCATGTTCAGTTGTCATTAATATTTAAATAAACTGTAATAGGTAAAACTGTCCGATATATGAACAAAAGCAAGTGATGCATCAAATTTGATAAAAAAAAAATCTTGAATTGTTATAAAGATCCTTATAATCATTAAGATAATTTATAAAAACAATACAAATAATTAGTTAAAAAATTGTGAATGATATTAATGACATGACGTAGTTCCGGAAACTTCCTACTTCTCTGTTTATCTGTCTGAATTTACGGTCAGTTACTTTTGACCGCCCGCTGTCGTTTTAAAGAATATCACAACGGCGAATGCGCCAAGTATAAAAGCTCTGTCTGTGTCGCGAAGTGCGCGCGCAGTCAGCGGAGGCGCGCGATGCAGCGCCAGGCAAAAGTATAACTCCAGCTTTACACAGCGTCTGCAGTTATTCAAACTCACAGCGGTTTAACGTAAACCTTTTATTGAGCATTTTTCTCGCAACTGATAGCAAGAATGAACATAGAAGCGTTGTCTGATTGACAAGCAGCGCCTACATGTGTTCAAAAGAATCTAAAACGCAAAATGGGACAAATTTATGCCGCATTTTCTAAAGTAATACTATCTGTATTTAACTTTTCACTTGTACACTGAATCTAAACACCCCTCAAAACACTTTCTCAGGCATTACATATTTGTACATATGTCTATTACTGTAACACAGTTTATTCAAGAACATTTGAGCTGGTTTCAGTTCTTAGTTCTTTCATTTTCATTTTATTTAAAAATATATTTTACTTGTTTGTTAGTTAAATTCGGATCCGTTACCCTGATCTGTTCCAGGACCTCGCAATTCACAAATTAAGCACTGTATTAGCTATAGTATATCGGTAAACGGCTTTCAAATCCTAAGAGTTATCGGTTATTGATATCGGTCAAAAAATCCATATTGGTGCATCCCTAGTTATGGTTACACTTGTGGTGTTCTGTTTTAGTGTAGATGAACTAAAACACAGAAAACAGTCGTGGCTATCCACAATCACTCCCTGACTGCTCTTCTGGATCATTGAGTATTGTTCCTTGATTTCATCAAGCCTCTGTTATAAGACCACTACACAACCAGTAGACAGCCAGTATGCACGCCAGCAAAATGCACACATACCCAGTGAGTGTTCAGGCTGTATAGTGTGGAGAAGGATCATTTTTCTCAAGCAAAATAAAAAAAACGCCAGTTTTCATTCTAAAATGCCAATTTAAATTGTAACTGCCTTAGTGTAATCAGTTTTAGGTATAGTTGAACATGACAATGACTCTCCACTATTTTGATTATAAAATACAATCTGAAAATCCAGAGGAAACCCATGGTGAACTTTTCTTGCTGACTAGGATGTCATTCCTTTACTGCTTTTTAGACTGTCATTACACACTGATGACCTGCTCAAGCCGTTATGAATAGATTTCTTTTAGGGGATAATAACTTTGCTGTGTACATTAATCTTTAAAGGGAACCTATTATGCAAAAATCACTTTTATAAGGGATAACAGTGGCAACAGTCTGTGAA
The DNA here is from genome assembly GCA_903798205.1 of Danio tinwini. Taxonomy (NCBI): domain Eukaryota; kingdom Metazoa; phylum Chordata; class Actinopteri; order Cypriniformes; family Danionidae; genus Danio; species Danio tinwini. The sequence continues at coordinate 16,537,912 of CAIGQZ010033059.1, forward strand.
TATAGCCAGCTACTAATGGTAAAGTTAAGCCCTGGCCATAAGTGACGATCTCTCCCTGGTTAGCAGGACATTAGTCTTGTTTTTGAATCTGCCACTATGCTGACAGCTCCGCCCTCTTTTGAAAAGAGCACAATCTCATTTGAATTTAAAGCGACAGTCAACAAAATGGCACTATTAGGAGCAAAGCCTAAAAGGAGCAGTTTCAAAGTGTTAGAAAACATAATTTATGGGGTATTTTGAGCTGAAACTTCACATACACAATCTAGGGACATCAGAGACTTGTTTTACATCTTGTAAAAAGGGGCAAAAAAGGTCCCCTTTAAAAGTTTGTACAGACCTTTTAGGACGTCATGACTTTACTAAGTATTATGTGATCCTGGAATAACATCTATGTTGATCCTAAAGCATAATTTTTGTTCAAAAACATAACCCATACCTATTCCCTACCCCTAAACCCAACCATAACTGTAAATTATTCCCGAAGTTAAACTTAACATTAACTGTAACTTGATTGGAATGTTGTTCCAGGATCAACATAGATGTTAATCCAGGAACATGTCCTACTTGGTAAAATCAGGTTTGCAAGACCTTTTACAACCACAAACTGCTAAAGTTCAACAAAAAGAAAGCATTATAGGGACACTTTAAGAGGCCTAGTAATGCAGTGAAAGTATTTTTCGAGGGTCTTGTACCTGTAGAAGGACCACTTGAGCAGAAACTGGCGTGCGGCACGAGGGAAGCTCAGGCTGCCATCATAGGGTTTGAGCACCTGATTGACGACGTTATCCAGCCATGCAGCCCACTGATCCAGAGAGCTTTGCTGCTGCAGTGTCGCCTTAAAGTCCAGCTCCAAACGCTGGACAACAGACTCATCACACTGGCAGACCCAGGACGCCTGCTCCTGTGACAAACACACACACGCGCTGTGAGCAGAGAAAGAATACATACCTTATATTCTTATATCCATCTTTCATCATTCACTCAAAGCATTATGGGTAGGAGAGTAACTCCTGTTAAACTGTAAACAAAGGGTGAAATGGGGCGGCACGGTGGTGCAGCGGGTAGCACTGTCACCTCACAGCAAGGTCGTTGGTTCAAGCCCAGGTTGGGTCAGCCTCCCTGTGTTTGCGTGGGTTTCCTCCAGGTGCTCCGGTTTCCCCCACAGTTCAAAGACATGCGCTATATAGGTGACTTGGGTAGGCGAAATTGTCCGGAGTGTATGTGTGTGAATGAGAGTGTATGGGTGTTTCCCAGTGATGGGTTGCAGCTGGAAGGGCATCCGCTATGTAAAACATATGCTGAATAAGTTGGCGGTTCATTTCGCTGTGGCGAGCCCTAATTAATAAAGGGACTAAGCCGAAAAGAAAATGATTGAAAGGGTGAAATGTTTTAAGAACAGGGAATGATGTGACATTATTATCCTCACAGTTAATCCATAGAATAATAAAAACTTTTTTAAATTTTATGAATGAATGAATGAATGAATGAATGAATTATATTATATTATATTATATTATATTATATTATATTATATTATATTATATTATATTATATTATTAAAACTAAAGATTTTCAGTGGAAATAATACAGACGTTGAAGTTGAAGACAAAATTTAACAGGAGGGCAAATCATTTTTAATGATGTTTAATAGAGCAAGGACACAGTATTTCCTTTGTTAGCCCTGAAATTATTTCATTTTTGGATTGAAAAATGATGCTGACATGCCATGCTAATATGATGATGTTTTGATTGAGCATACAGTGATTTAATCATCTACCAGAGTGCTTGCCTCCCCCTGGGTCCTAGTGCCTGCCCTATGAGAAATGAGATTTATTCGGGGCTTTCTGTATTACATTTAAAATTTATTACAAAAGTATTAAGTTAGTTAAACTTAGTAAATTAAGCATCAAATGGTGTGATATATTTTAATTGGGAAGTTCACTCAAAAGTTTCTTTATTCCGTTGTAAACAAAAGAAGATATTTTCTAGAATGTTGGAAACCTGTCATCATTGAAATCCATATCCAGGGAAAAACATATTCTGTGAAAGTCAATGGTTACATTTTTCCAGCTTTTCCATTTTGGGTGAACTATCTGTTTACTAGTCTGATTTGATTTAATGGTTAAAAGTTACGGTTATGGAGAATAATAATCACTAAATAGAAGCTTGTTAATAAACACTTAAAAAAAATATAATGCGTCCTTATTTGATACTAATGCCACCTTAAAACACCAATTATTTTCCATGATGGATAAATATAGATGAAAGAGATTTTTACTTTGCATGTGGATTATTTAAACCTTTTATTTTTTTAAGCGATCCCCAAACTGGAAATGCAACTCATACTTTGAATTGCAAGAGTTGTGTGTGTAAAAAGCTGGATGACCTCAGTGAACGTGAGAGATGAAAGGCACAGACCTGCACGTTGACGAAGTCCACTCTGTTGAGGTCGCTGAGCATCTGGTTGATCTGGGAGGTGTTCTGCAGGACGGCCCGTGCTGCCTGAGCCAGGTGATTGAGAGACGTGTAGCGGCGCAGGGTCTGTGCAAACGCACTCACTACTGAAGCCTAAACAGAGAACAGTAACACACTGTTTAAACACCGCAGCACTTTCACAGCACACGCTCAAATGACTCAAAGACAGTCTGCATCAAATTTCATTCACAGGTGTGATTTCATATTAGCGTAGTAAAGCCAAGTTAAGTTTGAGTTTTTTTCAAAACAATGTTCAATCATCTTTCAGCAAAACAAATATGTTAAAATTAAACAACATACTCTGAACTGAACTGTCCACGTTAAAATAATAAGTGATCATACTAATGTTTTTATAACACAACAATTCATTTATATTTGTTTTAAATATACCTTGCATGAAGTCAATGAAGCAACAGTTATAGCAAATGTATACATACACAGTGCTCAGCATAATTACACCCCATTTTGAAACTGAATATTTTTATTCATTTCTCAGTGAATATAGGCAATGTTTTGATGCATTTAAACAAAACAGATTTATTAAAAATATGTATTTTTTTGTCACCAAAAATATTTAGAAATCGATAGATTTCAAGATTTGAAGATAATACAATTAAATTCAAGCAAAATATCGCATAAAAAATTACAACCTACAAAATTTCAACTAAAACTTTATTTTTTTTTTGCTTCTCTTGATTTTTCCTCTCTTTTAAATTTGTATTTACTATTTTTCTAGAACACATAAATTTGGGTGTACTGGTTCTTGGACCGTTATCGTAAGTTATTTTGTTAAGATAAGCTCCAGATTTGGCTTCAGTACTGACTAATCAGTACTAACTAATGTATATGTACAAATATAATATTGTATTGCTTCCTATTAAAAATATGAATTTAAAAAGATAGATTTTTAAAGGGGGGCGCAGTGGGTAGCGATGTTGCCTCACAACTGAAGGTCACAGAAGGTCAGCAATTTCCAGCCTCAGCTGGGTCAGTTGGCACTACTGAGTGGAGTTTGCATGTTCTCCCTGTGTTGGCATGGGTTTCCTCCATGTTCTCCCTGTGTTGGCATGGGTTTCCCCCACAGTCCAAAGACACACGCTATAAGTGAATTGGGTAAGCTAAATTGTCCATAGTGTATTTGTGTAAATGAGTGTATGGGTGTTTTCCAGTGATGGGTTGCAGCTGGATGAGCATCCGCTGCGTAAAACACATGCTGGATAAGTTGGCGGTTCATTCTACTGTGGCAACCCCTGATTAATAAGGGGACTAAGCCAAAAAGAAAATGAATGAATGATTTGTGAGGGGTGTACTTATATATGCTGAGCACTGTATACACACACTGTAAACACACACATTACTAAATATTTCTAATAAAGTTTTTTTTGCACGTTCTATTCGTCAATGTTTTAAAATATATAGTTTATGTAAAAATATGTAACTGAATTAAACTTTATATTTGCTCCATATCAGCATATTATAATGAATTCTGAAAGATCATGTAATATTGTGAACACTTTGTAAACATTTTAAAATGCATCTGCAATAATATTATATTATTATTATTACAAATAAATTCTTACAATTTTATAAATTTATTTATTGAATATTATTAAGGTTTTTTTAGCAAAATCTTTTTAAAAACAATCTTATGGATCTAAACAGTTAGGTCACTTGTAGTTTAGATCACTTGTAGTTTCCTTTATTTAAAAAAAAAAATCTAATCATAATAATATTAATGATAATAATAAAAACAAACCATGAGTGTCTCTTAAAGACACTTGTATTTTTAAATGTCATTCATGAGATCATAATTTTTAAGTTGCGTAATAAAATAATAAAAATATAATAAAAAGAAGCATAATAAAAAAAATTGCTTAATAAAAAAAACTGAGCATAATATATATTTTTTCATCTTTATTTTCTTAAAAGTGTTTGAATTAGAGCATGATTTAAGTGACATCAAGAAACATAACACACACACACACACACACACACACACACACACACACACACACCTTAGTGCTGATGATCTCCGGAGGGAAGTTAGTCATGGCTGAGGTCAACCAGCCCTCCAGACTCTTAGCGAAGTTTCTGATGGCTTGAGTGAGGGTGCCTGCAAGATCACATTTCCCATCAGCCATGCAGTCAAACAGCTCATGTCAGCGTGTGTATACAAGACAAAATACTAACTAGGAACAGGCCGCAGCACATCAGGGATGAGGATCTCCACCAGCGCCTGATACAGGATGTGATCACAGCTCCTCATCCACTGTTTGATTGGCTCATATTTACACAGAGCGATCAGCTTGTCTCTGGGGAATCCTCTGATGTCCTCCACATCCTCCTCACTGAACAATACACACACATTTATTTAGACACAAATCCAGAGTAATGGTTGCATTAAGAGATGAGATAACAGCGAGATAAATAAAAAAATAAAAACTACATTCGTTATATATTATATATGCGGTATTTCACATAAAAACATATGAAGATGTATTTTTACAATCCAGATTTTAAATGAACTGGATTAAAGTGCATATTTATCAATGTACTCCAAAAAAAAAAAAACTAAAATAAATTAAATACAATTAAGAAGCTCTCAAAGTTTCACTCAGAAAATGCAATATTGTCAGTTTGTTTATTTTTTGAAGAAATTAATACTTTATTCAACAAAGAAAAACCTAAAAATTGATGAGATGTGACAAGCAAATGTTAATGTTTAAAAAGATTTCCATTTCAAATAAATGCCTTTTTAGCTCTGTTTTCACAAAATGATTAGGCTATACAAATGTTTTCAACATTGCTATTCTAGAATGATTTCTAAAGACTTAGAACTAGATGATTTGTTGTTGTTTTTACAGGAATAATATAATATAATATAATATAATATAATATAATATAATATAATATAATATAATATAACATAATAGAGACAACACGGGGGCACAGTGGGGTTGTATCGCTAACGCCTCACAGCAAGAAGGTCGATGGTTTGAGCCTCGGCTGGGTTAGTTGGCATTTCTGTGTGGAGTTTGCATGCACCCCCCAATCCCAAAGACATGGTAAGTGTATATAGTAGGTGCTATAGGTGAATTAAATAAGCTAAATTTGCCATAGTGTAAGTGGGTGTGTGACTGCAAGAGTGTATGGGTGTTTCCCTGTGTTGGGTTGTGGCTGGAAGGGCATCCACGATTAATAAAGGGACTAAGCCAAAAAGAAAATTAATGAATGAAAGAATAATATAATATAATATAATAATAATTCATTCATTTTCTTTTCGGTCTAGTCACTTTTTTAATCTGGGGTCGCCACAGCGGAATGAACCACCAACTTATCCAGCATATGTTTTACGCAGCAGATGCCCTTCCAGCTGCAACCCATCACTGGGAAACATCCATACACGCTCATTCTCACACACACACACACACACACACTACATAGTTGGCAGTTCATTCTGCTGTGGCAACCTCTGAAATAGAGACTAAGCCGAAGGAAAATGAACGAATGAATATAATATAATAATATATGTATTTCTACAATATAACAATAAAAACATTGACGATTTTATTTACCTTGAACTTTGGAACATTAGAGTAGCTTATATTTAATAGCAGAAAAAAAACTAGAAAAAAAATGTTTAAAAATGTTGATGATTTTCAAATATCACCAAATCTTGGTTTAAAAACATTTTAAATTTCAGGTTTTGTATGAGTGTGAGATTAGTTTTTTAATTGTTGCTTTTCTTTTTACTATACTGTAACTATGAATCTATATAGACATGGCACCTGTTAGGTATGGTAGTGGCTCCGTCACTAGATGGCGCTGTTGAATGCCAAAAGGTCTGCCACAGCTTCTCTATGAGATGAAACTGCAGGTTCATCACTACATCCAGAGTAGCCTAAAGGAGAGAAATCAGGTTTAAAAATAAAGTTGCTTGTGTGCATTGCAATCATTTAAACAGGAAAAATGTTTCTCCTGATACAACAATAACAACCTTAAAAATGATTACAGAACAAAAGCTGGGTTTTTTGGGCTGTAAGAAGATCTCATGAATATAGAGTGTGAGAGACGAGTGTTTCTCCATCAGTTGAAGGATCTTTTGTCTTTCCTGATGGCTCATCTTGAATTTGGCCCACTCATAACACCACCGTCCATCAAAACTCATTCACTCCTCATTCTGAAGCAGCATCTTCAAAGCAATCCACCTTCTTATAGAAACAGCTTAAATGGTTGCACGACACAAACTACATATATAAATACATCTTCACTTTATATTCTGTTTTAAGGTGACAGACTGCAGGACAATATTGTTTAAACTAATTGTTTCCCCCCTATTTGAAGATTGGTTACAATAAAAATGCTAACTTACGTTTTTGTATTACTAGTTTTCTAAAATCATATACATGTTTAAACTCATCTGTATATGTGTCCAGCACGTTCACTAAACATTGCACAAAGTGATGTTTTATAAACAAATTTCGGGAGGGGCACGCGCAAATGTTTCAGCAATTCATTACGTCATTGACAATCATTCTATTATCCAATCAGTATTTGACCAAACCCCTATAAATACCAAAATTGTCCTACCTGCATAATCTCACGACTTTAGCATCCCTCCACCACCCCAACACCTCACTTCTTAAACATTATCTACCCGGGGGGAGCGTTCTGGGGCCAGGCTAGACACTTCGCTCGAACCCCAACTCCTCTCTGTTCCCCGATACGGGGAATAACAAGAGTTGGGGGCGTCTTCCCCGAGCTCAGAGCCCTCTCCCTGGACAGCACGCCAAATAAGCTTTCATTCTTAAACTTCTGTAAGTGCGAACTCGTGAAATCTCATTCAAAATCTTGTTTTTACTAAAATGTATTACGTCTAACTTGCTCAGATCAGACCCACCGTATTAACAATGGATTGAAAAAATTTGAGAAATTTATGAAATAGAAAGAATAACTTATTGCCTTAGACTCCAAATGACTATATTTGAAGCAAGATAAAACCCAATTCCAAGAATTATACATATCTAAGTTTAAACATACAATGTAGATTTAGTAAACAGCCACATTATATACATGATAAGTATATGAGACTTCTCCCAACTCCAGTTTACTCTTTTTTTTCCCCGACATGAAATATATTGTTTTAAATAACACTGTCTTTAATTTCTTTTTCTCAGTTTTTTTCTTTTTTTCTCTGCCTAATATTTTCAGTATCCTTCTTGTATCCTTATTGACTATTTCTGATGTACATTTTAGTGCCACTTTCCAGTAATAAAAAAAAAAAAGTTTAAAAAATATATTTTTTTTACATATATGAGTCAAAGGTTTTTACAGAGGGGGTTTGGGAATAATTTTTAATACTTTAATAACTTTAAAAATATAAATGAATGGTCCCAATTGATGCACTGTAGCATAAGATAAAAAAATAGACACATTTTGGATAAACATATGCCACACAGTTAAAACCTTCAGAATACAAATATGAAAAAAACTAAATCAATAAGTGGCTGAAGTAGAGATTTATGGCTCAGTGCAAGAGGAAAAAACACAGTTTTAGAAAACAGGCATTAATAATATGTATATTATAATTGTAATTTGATAAAATGTAACAAAAGAAACACTTAAAGGGACAGTTCACTCAAAACTGAAAATTGTGTCATCATTTACTTTCCCTTCACTTGTACAAAACCTGTTTGACTTCCTTTGTGTTCAACAGAAGAAAGATATTCTGAAGAATGTTGGAAAGCAACAGCCATTGACTTCCATTGTAATTTATGTTCCTACTATGTTCCTAACTGCTGGTCTCCAACATTCTTCGGAATATCTTGTTTGTGTTCAGCAGAAGTTTAACGTGAGGACATTTTCATTTGGGATGAACTGTCCCTTTAAAAGTTTATTTTGGATGTCTTTTTTTCCTTGGCTATGAAAAAAAACATTTTGTGTAACCGACAGGTGCATGAAAAAAAAAACTGTTCTTGCCTTCAGTGTCTCTCTATAAGTCCAAAAAAGGAGTTTTAGTGTGTGTGGTGAGGATGGCATTTCAGCAAACTGACATGTGAAAACAAAAGTAGGTGTTGCTGCTTTAGTGCAGAGCAGAACTGAGAGTGTGTGTTTGTCTCAGATTCTCCTCCTCGATGCAGACACACACACACACACACACACACACACACACACACACACACACACA
>CAIGQZ010033059.1:16546583-16558336 GCA_903798205.1 Danio tinwini
ACACACACACACACACACACACACACACACACACACACACACACACACACACACACACACACACACACACACACACACACACACACACACACACAGTACTGTCTCCAGTTACACTGCCCCCCCTCCTTCTCGCCCTCCCCGCCGGTCACATGCTATGTTTTGGCTTGCACAGCCAGGTCACCATGGCAACCTTGTTTACCGTTTCCCCGGCAACAGTTCAAACAGCACTCCAAAACAAAAAAAGAGAAAATTCTCCTTCCTGGACAAACAAGCTTTGGTACCTTCGTGAACAGAAGGGGAAAGCATAAAGCACTTCAAACCTGCATCTACAGCACTAGCCCATGGTTTTTAAACAGTATCTCACTTATGAGTTTATGAAAAAGACTTTTCAGAGTTCAGGAAGAACACTGAGCTGAAGAGTTTCAGCAGTATAACTAAAGTTACTTATCAGTTTAGAGATCACATGCTGACATTTTTTTTAGTGATTGTGGTCAAATTACTATAGATATAATCCTCACTTGTTTGTTGCTTGAATAAAGGCATTTGCTAAATGACTGTAAAATGATACGTTGGTCAGTTTTATAACTTCCTCTCTTTTTGATTGCATGACAACCACTGGAAACTTTTTAGCTAATGCAACAAATGAGGAGTGACAGAATGTTTTAGTGTTAGCTTTGTTTCTATTTTTAGCCCCATCTGCAATGAAATCTCATCCAACTGCACATAAATGTGTATTAGAACATATTTACACCTGGTCAATAGCTATTAGATGTAAAAAAAAAAAAAACAAAAAAAAACACCAGGGGTCCTTTCTTTATACGTGGATCACTCGGTTATCTGGATTTTAATGTAGATGACCTGACAAACAAGTTTGTAATCTCCAAAAAAAAAAGAGTGATAATTTGAAGCGAAGGTCATACTGAAGGTCTGTACCATTTTTTTACAAGAATATCCATTTGAATTGGGAGGAAAAATAATTTAAAAAAGTAAGTAAATAAAGGAAATAAAATCATTAAAAATATATTAAAATCATACATTTTCTAATTCATCTGAAAACTCATAAACAAGTTTTGTAATCTAGTAGAATCCACATAGCCAATTTTGACATTAAGAGATTTATTTGTGAATGAATAATAATATAAGTATTCTGCTGGAGTCGTGCAAACATTAGCTAGGCCCACACGGAATCTGTGCGCGCAGAAATCCGCAGATTTCCACTGATTTTTAAGCCTATCATTCATTCATTCATTCATTCATTCATTCATTCATTCATTCATTCATTCATTCTCGGCTTAGTCCTTTTATTAATCTGGGGTCACCACAGCAGAATGAACCGCCAACTTATCCAGCATATGTTTTACGCAGCAGAAGCCCTTCCAGCCACAACAAACACACACACACACACACACACACGCACACACACACAATGGTCAATTTTTAGCATACCCAATTCACCTGTACCGCATGTCTTTGGACTGTGGGGGAAACTGGAGCACCCGGAGGAAACCCACATAAACAAGAGGAGAACATGCAAACTCCACACAGAAACGCCAACGAACCCAGCCGAAGCTCGAACCAGCGACCTTCTTGCTGTGAGGTGAACGTGCTACCCACTTACTTGTGCAAATGTGTGTACATTTATTCAGTTTTTAAAAATTAAGATCAGTAATATTATTAAAAAAAAATCAAAATGTTCATAAGATATATTTACAATACAGTTTGTAAATTAATATTTTCTGTCTTTTAGTAGATATATCATGTAAATTGATTGCTTTGCTTACCAATCAAGTGGATCTAATTGGATTTTCATTGTAAACATTAAATAAGTTAAAAAGGAATTATTTTTTATTTCATATATTAAAGTCCCCAAGAAACCAAAACCAATCATATGATTTTGTTAGCTCACATTGCTAGTTTTGTGGATATTTAACCATGCTGCTCCAATTGTTAGTTTTGACAACCAACAGAAATGGTGACAAGAAGTCTAATAGGTTACTCTCCCCAAACCCTTTGCCCTTTCGCCAAATGACTACTTTACTACATCCAATCATCTCGCAGTAGAAAAATTGAGCCACTCCCACTATTGTGTCATTTAATATTCCGTTTCTCTAGGAACTGCATCACAATATGGAAGAAATAACAGTCGCAACCTCCGATTCATGGGGACTTTATGTTTTTAGCTATGATACTCTCAAAATTATTTCGCATAAATCAGCAGATGTTTTACAAAATTCTGCGCAGAAATGGTAAAAAATGTCAGCAGATTCATATAGTTGATCTGTTTTATATCTGAAGCTTCAGGTTATTTGTAAATTTGCATACAGCTCAAAAATTGAAGTTCGCACTTGTATCCATTTTGCGGAACACATTTTTTATAGCCAAATATAAATGGAACCATTTTAATAAACAAGACAGCTGTCTGAACAGACAACAAATATGTTTTGACTGCTTGTGACTGTCACTGGAAACCTGCCTACAGTATATTATAAAGCAGTGGAACATATTCAGAATGCAGAATCAGTTCCTAAGTCTATACTCCAGTTTAATGCTGCAGAAATCACACATTTTCCTTCTATGCTTCACCAGCAAAAAAAATTAACTGATTTGTCAGTAGCAAGGAGCACGTAAGAACCCACAGATGTGCACAGACGAACAGCAAAGGTCCTGCTGGATGAAAGGTTAATTGGGAAGACTGAAAACTCCTAGTCTGAGAGATGAAAGAAGCCCTGGAACACAAAGCTGTGCAGTGGATGAGGAGGGACCGAGAGGTTTTAACATGGCAGAAATGACACTACAAGTGAGAGATATGAAATGAAGATGGCTTGAGGGAATCTGTCAGAATATTGTGCTACATTGTAACGAGTACCGGCTGTGTTCGGAAAAAAGTAAAACTCAAGAACATGTCAAAGTAGAAACTCTGTCAGCAAGGGAAAAAATGAGAGGGAGGAAAAACATGACTTTTTTGCTTTGCACATTCCCTCATTGCCTGCTGTAAACACAAATCAAGTGCCCTTCATTCTCCAATTAAACACACCAAAACTTAAAGTAAAACTTAAAGAGGTTGTTTCAATCCCCCCAGGGTCTATAAACAGATAATAATAATTTAATTCCTGCTATTTAAAGTCATTTTTTAAAAATTGGAGTGTGATGAAGCAAAGCCTTTTTGGAATGAGATCGCAGAGAAGAAATCTAATCTTCAAACACTCCCTTACCAGCACACACAAAATTAAGTATTTATTATTCATGAAAGGAAGCAACTCCTTATCTACAAAAGGTAATACATTCACAGAAAGAATAGAGACAGAATAGAGATATTTTTAAGAGCACTTAAATTGATTCATCAATGTTATTATTATTATTATTATATTATTATTATTATTTAAACTCTAAAAAGATAATTTTGAGAATTATTTGTTTAAAATAGTGTTAGTATTTTTTATATATAACATTTTTTATGTATTTCTGTGATGTAAAACTGACTTTTAAGTACATCTTACACTTCACCCTCTGAGTCCCTCAGAAATCCCTCAGAAATCATTATAGTTATGGTGGAAACAGGGAAAACAAATACTTTTTGATTAATAGAAAGTTCAAAAATTCACAGCGTTCATTAAAAAAAAAAAGTCAAACTAATGCATCCTTACAACAACAACAACAAAAACATTTCTTAAATAATTCATGGCCTTTAGTTTTGTAACTATAAAAAATGTTATAGTTTTATAAAATCATTATATTAAACATTATATAAAACTTAAGAAAGACCATTAAATGATTAAAATGTCAAAATTAACAAACGCATCAGCAAATATGCAATAAAAATATTTATTATTATTATATATTTTTTTACACTTATAAGAGAACATTTGTTTACAATCTGCTGAACGATTTTAAGAGCCGTGTTTTTTATTTGATTTTGCTAATTTATACACTCTTTTGTTTCAGTCATAATTGAATTCCTTGAAGATTTTTAAAAATGAACAATTATTTTGTACAAGACATGATACATACTAGGGCTGCACAATATATCATTTCAGCACCGATATCGCAAAGCGAGCCTCTGCAATTGTCACATCGCATCGACGTGCCCAACAGAGCCTGGTTTCTCTCGAGGTTTTTTCACTTCGTCAATTGGTGAAGTTTTTTTTTCCTCGACACTGGCTTGCTCGGATCAGGACTTGTGGAGCTCCACTTCGGTGGAGTTGCTCTTTAGTGTTTGAACTTTCAGCAGTGAAATTTAAACCACACTGAACTAAACTAAACTGAACTTCAACTCTAAAATCTGGACGTTACTAGAATTATGTTAAGCTGTTCTGACACAATCTACATTGTAAAAAGCGCTATAGAAATAAACAATTGAATTGAATATGCAATGTTAAGTTGACTATGCACCGTTTATTTCACTTTTATCTTTTCTTTATTGCATTCATCTATGCTTGTAGTTTGTTCATTAAATTTTATGCATGATTCACTCCTATACAGAATCATCCCAATCAATCTAAATTAATACATTTGATAACACTTAAGGGACCAATTCTCATTATTAAATAGTTGCTTATTAGCATGCATGTTATCGAGAAATAGGCTGCTCATTAGTACTTATAAGCTACATATTCTGCATGATCTTACTCTGCCTTTCTAAGCCTACTCAATACCTTAACTACCTTAATAAATTCAGTTAAAGGACATTTTTAATGGTTTGCTAAAAGCAAGAATTGAATCTTAAAATGAAGTGGGACTATAAAATCTTTTCAAATTGTGGTATTCAATAATTTGGTGAAATTGTATAGATACAGTTTATCGCAATATATAATCGTAGAAAAACAAAATAGCACAATGTCTGATTTTTCTAATACCGTGCAGCTCTAATACATACCCACTGTCATATTCTGATTCACTCATAAACAATCAAACATACATGTATTTATTCTTACTTTGATATTCATTTTGAAAAGATACATTTAAAAAATTGTAATAGGCATAGAATAACATGGAAATGTAATTTCTTCCAGGAATTAAGAAATAAGGAAGCTTATTTCTGCCAGTGTGCTTTTATAATTTCCTTAAAAGCTGTTAAAGAGTTTCTTCCTTCCAAAGACATTGTAAAGCTCTTCCTTCCACTGGGAGCACTCATAATTAGGCAGGCTTCATTTACAAACATTTGTTTTATTTCCTACAACTACAATTTACCTCACAGTGAATCCTGTAGCTGCTCTGTAGTTTTTTCACATCGGTCATGCTGATGGACTCCGGCAGAGGACAGGAGCCCAGATCAAGTGAAGGAAAGGGGGGAAGGACATGAGACACATCTGCCAAAACACACAGACACACACACACACACACACACACACACACACACACACACACACACACACACACAAACACACACACACACACACACACACACACACACACACACACACACACATATACACAGTATTAGAGCTGAAGCTGACTGTGCATGCATTCAGTTGTTTTGATGTGACTATAGAAGAAGGCTTACCAATGTACTGCTGGTGATGCTGACACTGGGCTGCCACGCTCTGCTCAGGTGTGCTGGACAAATGCTGGGAGCCACTGTTCAGACTGTCCCCCATCCCATCCATCTTGTGAAAGGGCTTAAACCTGGACACAGGAAATACCGACAGCAGGACTTAATGCAGGATTCACTACTGGGATTACAGAGGATATGACTAATGCCGAGTTCAGACTGCATGATTTTCAAAGTAGTCGTGTCACGGATGTTTTCACACTGCATGACTATCTGGGTTAACGTTCTGTTGGTGCTGTGTTTACACTGTAGGATGGATCGGCGACAGGAGAGTTTATACTGCATGACTTTAAAATAGAAAGAGTCACTTTGTCCAAACTACGTCTCACAGCCAAACAAATGCGAGAAGTGACATGGAAACAATGCGAGATCACATAATATATATCACGTAATATATCTTTCGTTATTAACTACATAATGGAAAAAGAAGGCTTTAGCTTTAGAAACTTGAGTTGCTCACCTGGCTTTTGAATGAACAAGAGAGAATGAAGAGAATGAACAATCTCTCCTCAACTCTTTTTTACTTTTCGACCTGATTGTGATATTGATCAGATGACACGTCAAACAGACACAGTGCTCGTGCCAATTTAACACTTGTTTTTCCTCCATTTTTTGGGTCCAAATCAACTGAAAATGAGCGCTTTTAGCTTCTCTCCCAGCCTCCCGCTGGCCTGTGGGTAACCACGCTAGTGAATGCTGCTCTCTCATTGGCTGTAGATTATCGCGGATGTTATTTTTAGTCAGAACACATTCACACGGCATGATTTGCATCGCGGACAGCTCCAGATATTTAGCATGCCAAATATCTCACGGGAATCGGCGACTCATCGGCAATTATCTCATATTGCATCCTTGATTGTTCATACTGTGTGATTGTCACTAGCGTGCATGAGCATCGTTTTGCCTGTGATTTCAGGCATTTGTCTGCGATTTCTCAAAACCTGTCGGCGAGTCAAAATCAGGGCTAAAATTATACAGTCTGAACTCGGCATAAGAGAGAAAAAGAAGATTATCCGTCATGATGCAGAGCCAATGTATAATCTAAAGCTGATCTGTTCATCTCATTCACAACAGAGTGCTCTGACTGGTTCGAACCAAGTCTTTCTCATGAATTAATCCTGAAAAATCAATGCTGTCACTTTGTACCATCCGGTACAGACATCCAATCTCCACGCTGGAATTTACACAATAATCTCATCTCTGTGACGTTGCTTTAAAATGTATTTTCTTTTCAGCAAAGTGGGACATATACATGACTGTCAACATCTTAAAAATTGTGTTTTGGTGTTCGTGACCCTTTAAGGTGAAGTAGTTACACATTTTCTATGCACTTTCTATAGTAATTACAATGAATTAAGAAAAGTTATATGTAACTAGCCCTTATGACAACCCATATTGTTACCCCAAAGTAAGCACATGTAATTAACTAATACATTCCTCAGTAGTTAAAAAAACAGTTACACTGTAACTATGCCGCTTAAAAATAAAATGTAACCTATTTTTACAAAGGATGTTAAGGTAATTTAATTATACATTTCACTACTGAATCAATAAGATGCTAGCTGCGGCATAAATCACGTTTACATAATTAAATGAATAATTCAGCAAATTATTAGTTTAATCAAGTCTGCAAAATTCATGCTGGAATTTCAGTCTGAATGCAGATGGAAACTAGGATGTGAGAAAAGATGCTCAATTCTGGAAAATTCTATGCAAAATCACTTTTTTTCTTTCCTTTTTAAAACTAAGATCACAACGTTCCTACAAGTCTACAGAGACAAAACAAATGTAATACAAATGTAGAAATTTATATTCTGAAATATCTTAATTGCTGCAAGCAATTTAAAAATGTTTGAATAAAAAGTTTCATAAAGAATTCACATTTTTGAATTAATAAATTGAATTTTTTTTTAAATAGCAAATATATTGCAGCAATTAACCATTGACATCTACTGGAATAACAATAAGTCAAGTAATTTTCCTAGGTTTATTTACAGTGTTTTGATCTCTATCATAGGAATTAGGGCTGCACAATATATCATTTCAAATCGTGATATCAAAATCAAATCGTGAGCATACGCAATGTTGAGTTTGTATTATAATCCATCATTTGCATGTGTTTTTAATGCCTGTGATTGTATAATGACCTTAAAAGCATTCAGGCATAATACCATTTGTAACTTTAACAATGATTAATTTTATTGAATTATTTTTCATTCAGTTATTGTACTGGAATACGGTATAGACTCGGAAAATGATAAAACACTTTATTTTTGTTGCATCTTTTTATTGATTTTATTTATAAATTGTTAAGCATGAAAATACTCACAACACGTGCAAATACACAAATGCACGGCAAATAGCACAGACCACCATGTATATATATATATAGCAAAATCCCCAAAAAATATATCAGTTTTTTCCAATATTGTGCAGCCCTAATAGACATTAGTGTTTATAAACACACAACTAAAAAACCTAACTAGTTGAAAAGAATAAAGCAGTTTAATGACAACTGCTCACTCAGTTGACAATTGAGGCAGAAAGTGTCAAATTTGGGTTTTCATGGGTACATTTTGAAAACTAGATTAACACTGAGAATTATTGAGGCCTTCAGTAATAAGATTAAGTGACTGTCTGAATCGAGAATGTTTAACTTTTTTTCGCGATCTGAAAAATTTACTGTGACATGCATTAAAAGACACCAATGCCAAGGGCCAAGACGTGATTTGGATATGAGATAAAGATTGCCTGCGAATGAGAAGTAGAGAGAGGGGATGTTTGTTTCACCTCTGCTTCTGATGGACAGGTGTTTGTCTCATTGCCATGTACTGCGTGTCCTCCTGCATACGGTTGAGAGGTGAGTCCGGCTTCAGACGAATGCCATAATAATGGTATTTTGAGTTCCCCCTGAAACACACACACATACACACAGAAAAAAAGAGTTATCACTTATTAATTCCAGCAACAACACACCACAATTTGAGACTGAACATCGTTTATTTCAGAGCAATTATTCTTTAAGTATTAAGTATAGAGTGTCTGCTGCAAATCACTTGCACTCAGCGTTCTTCTCTGTGCTGCTGTGCTTTCCAGACTGGGTTTTGTTTTTATTTCTGAAGAGACTAAGCTGCAAATGCAGTTGCCATTATAGATTTGCTGTATTTGTGGGGTGTAGTCTGACCTGGTACCAAGCCGGCGCGTGCGAAGGCCCATGAAGACGGAGCGGATGAGTTTGCCAAAAGAGGCGGCATTAACTGGATCCAGCTTTTGCTCTTGACAGTGTCTCAGATAGTGGTTATAGAGAGAGCTCCGTGGCAGACTCACACCTTCAGCCGTCTCGTAATTATCCAGCAGCCACTGCAACTATACACACACACAGATAATCAATATAACAGCATCTCAGCAAGCAGATTTTTCACAAACAAGGACATTAACAAAACCACACAAGGAAGAATATTTCATCATACATATGCCATACTGATGTAACTACCATATTTAACTGACTGATAACAAGCACCTAATGGGATCTGCACACTTTTGCATTTTACTACACAGATTTAGGGAAATCTGTGGATTTAAATAAATAGTTCACCCAAAAATGGAAAAGTCTGTTATCATGTGTTGTGTTTAATGTCTGTTTTTTATACTTATATTTAACTTTTATGTATGTACTCTGGTCATTTATTTGAATTAATAAGCCACTATTGTATGTTTTTTGAAAAAATAATATGTTTTTTGAAAATGACCTTCCATACAGTTTGTATCACAGCTCTAAATGGTGTGAAATATCCAGCTAAGACTTAAATCTGAAAGTGTGCCATGTTTAAAACTATTGATTAATCTATAAAAGAGTCGACTCAGAGTGGTTTAAATAAATCGTCGAGGTAACGAATCTTTAGCCGCATCAAAGTGACATCGATACGGAACTCAAGCCCCGCCCATTTGTTGCACGCACAGACCCAAGAAAATTGAACCCCCCGGCCATGCCCACAAAGACTGTAGAAAGAAAAAGAAGAAGACAAACACTGTAGCAGATCCTGGTTGAATCATGTCGCGAAGACGCTGTGCTCTGAAGTATGAAGGAAAGTTAGTGTTATTTTCCCTACCCAAAGATGAGGCTGTGAAGAGTCAGTGATTGAAGTTATTAATTTATTATTTATTTTTGCAAAAATACCTCAGCATTAAAGTTCCAACCTTGTGCTGCGTTCCTGTCATTTTTCTGATGAGTGCTTCAGCAATCTAGACACTTACAACAGGGGGTTCATCTGCCGTTTGTTTAAAGAAGAATCAGAAAAGACTACTGATGTAAGGGACTTTATCAGAGCTTGACCAGTATCAGTACACCGTTCATGGACTAGTTTGTCCATTTCACAAGTGTAAGTAAGTGTGATTAAAATGGTTGCCTCTTGTTTTCTTAAGCTTGCAAAATGTGTATTTAATTGTGTTTTGTTACCTGTAACCGCTCCACGCGGCTTGAAGTGTATCTGGTTAACTCTTTTATTTTCTACTCTATACGTTGAAAACGCAGATTTAAATGCTTTTGTGAGCTCGCAATCCTCTGCCGTTTGTCATTGCTATGGCCACCGTCAGCTATTCGCAGCTGTGAACGCAGTCAACCAATTGCAACAGACTGGGTCATCAGACCATTTAGTGCAGATTTGGGAACAAATGAATCGCTGAACAAATCATATGGGAGTTGTTGGGATAATTAGGTAAAAATAAATGCATATTAAAAGACAATGAAAGTGTATTTTGACCTTGCATACATATTAGCCTGTTGTTGGAGACCCCCAAAACCAAAACATGACCTTTTTTTAATGCATAATAGAAACTCTTAAAAAAACACTTTTAAAATGTTTAGTTTGAGGCTGAGTTAATGACAAAATTTCCTTTTTTGGGTGAACAGTATTATAAAAATAGATTATAAAGAAGGTAGCTGAACAGATTCTTAGTCAACAATTTTTTAAACATGCAATGGGTGAGAGCTGTTCAAGTTCATGGGTGGAGATTCTTTGCAGGCCTCCTGAAAACCGGGAAACAACATGGGACAGAGTTTTAAACACTCAACAAAGGCCTCTGTTTAAAATGAGGGAGCAAAAATGTCCAATTAAGCAAAATTAGACCCTTTATTAACACACTAACAACTAACCTTAATCAGGGGTCAAGTTATTAAAATTGCATATCTACAAATATTCGTAGCCTTGAAAAAAAAATTAAATAAAAAATGACATTTTAATTGAAAATATATAATATTTTTAAATATAAGGTTTAAATGCTTTTCACAAGCACGTCTCACGACATGCTTGCAGGGGGTCTGCAGTGCTTTAAATCTAAAATACACAGAGCGAGGGGGGTTGTTCTGAAAAAAGCATGCTCACAACAGCAGTGAAAAGCAAAGCGAAGAAGCAGGCAGGATGAACTAAGCCTTTTTTTCAGGATTTGTTCCAGTTTCAATAAAGTTTTTTCCCAGTTTGACTTACATGGCTGTTGAGCAGGCTGCTTTTGTGAGTGGCAATCCCTTCTGACTTTTGGAGGTTTTCAATCGCCATTTCAAGCTGAGGAAAAGTAGGAGCATGCAAGACATGAAACATGGGGAAGACAAGGAGAAAAAAAACGAGGTGGAATTTTGAGGGTGGGGGGGGACAAAAGAGAGTGAAAATGACACAGACAAACAAAAAAAAGAAAAGGAAATCAGTCTGTTAGCTGCAGCCGGACTTTGAGCATTTCCATTACAGTCTGTCAGTGTTTGCAGCCACATTCATTACGGGTGGACAAAAAGCATGCAAATGTGAGGAACTCAGAGGGTTACGCCACTCTTCCTGTCTCGGCCTCATATATGCTAATGAGCTGAACACACAGGGCGTGAGGTCAGGCTACTCTCAAACAGATGAGACAATCTCGCTAGCCACTTCTCAAATCACACAGTTAGCGAGGTCGTGCCCTCTGTGAAGACACTGTCGCGTTTGATGTCTGCCGCTAAAAAAAGCTGATTTAATTTAAGCCACATAAACATGTTTTTCTGCAGATATTAGCAGGGGAAGAAGGTACAAGTTTCTTAACTGGACTGTCTTTCCATACTATTTTAAAAATACTATTTCAAAAGTTGGAATACAGAGAAAAAGGCATGAAAAGACATTCAGGAGAAAAGATTAGAGAGAGAGAGAGAGAGAGAGAGAGAGAGAGAGAGAGAGAGAGAGAGAGA
>CAIGQZ010033059.1:16570945-16597403 GCA_903798205.1 Danio tinwini
ACACACACACACACACACACACACACACACACACACACACTTCTTTGGAGAGCTGGAGAGACAGACAGACTCAGAGACGGTGAACGAGGGCTACAGGGGGGCGACCGATCGCTGTACATCTAAATAAGCTCTTAACCGGCCTGTCGGTGTGCTTACTGTCAGCAGTCTGCTCAACAGGTCCCAGATCAGCGCTTATGATGCGTGTCTGCATTGATTCTGGAGAACAAGCAGGAGCGGGGGCTGATCTGAGAGATTGTGCATTCTAAGAGACCTCTGACTGACAGTTTGTTGTTAAAGTTTAAAAAGACAAGCAATATGCTTCACTTGCTTGATTTCATCTGCAGGAAAAAATGAATGCTAATTACAGGCACTTAAAGTTTTCCATCGGGAGAAGAAGAATAAAGAATAAAAGCTAATTGTGTTTTCGGAGATTCGTATTATAGAAATAATGAATTCTCAAGTGTGAAGCTCTATTCAAAGGTAAATTAATTGGAGACAAATCTAACTCTCCCCATTTTCTGAAAATAAAGGGTTTGTGATGAATACAATAGATGAATTGGTTTAGCAAAAAGCATGATCCCGGATGGTCTCTGGGTGCATAAACTGTAGAAAAAAAATTTTTAGACAAAGATAATGAAATCCCCTGTAAATCTATTACAACACAAGATTGTAAACCAACATAAATGGCCAATTTCATTCAGGTTTTCAAGTGATTGATCTGCAAATATTTTATAGCACTGTATTACTAGAATAAACACACTCTTGCACTCTTTTTGAGGGCCAAAAGTCACATACAGCAATGGTGACCATTATTTAGTGTATAATGGCACTAAAAAAACATTATTTGTAGCCTACTAGGGCTGTACAGTATATTTTTTTAGGATCGATATCACAATGTGATGATTCGCAAAATAGACACATCGCAAGATATATGCAATGTTAAGTTTGTATTATAATTTATCATGTGTTTTTGATGCCTGGAATTGTTTAATGATTATAAAAGCATTCAGGCATAAGAAATTGTACCACTTGTGACATTAACAACTATTAATTTCATAGAATTTTGTCAATTTTTATCATTCAGCTACTGTACTTGAATACTGTTAGATTCAGGAAATGATAAAACACTTTATTTTTGTTGTATATTTTATTGATTGTATTTATAGATTGTTACGCATGAAAATACTCACAACACATGCAAATACACAAATGCATTGCAAATAGCACAGATCACATCGAAAATGTGTTAAGGGACCCCAAAAAGTTTATAGATTGTTCATTAGATTTTACGAAGATGCAAACAGTAAACATCAGTTCATCAATCTTTGACTAAACACAACCACAACAAAAATGTGCTAGAGAAATTTATAGAATGCTTATAAGACTTTATGGAGATGCACTCCAACTGCAGAATCTTCTTAATCAATCTAACATTATAAACTCTCTTCAAATAGAGATATTAAGTCATCTGGTGAAATTGTATTCATATTGCAATATACTGTATATGGTAAAATGAAAAAATATTGCAATGCTAGATTTTTCCATTATCGTGCAGCCCTATAGCCTACCATATCAGCTTTGTGCTTTGTTCTTTTGAAACTTTCATTTTCTCAGCATTTAAATTAGTCAATTTTGCATTGAAAAACAATAAATGTGGTTTTAACGTGGTATGATAGGTCGCTATATCTGCATCAATTCCAGCATCACTGACTTTCTTTCCTTCGGCTTATTTCCTGCTTTATCAGGAAATTTTGCTTGCACCATCCAAGGTAAAAAATCCAACCTCAGCACCAATTAGCCCCGCCCCTTCCACTATACACTTCAAGGTAGAATAAAAAGAACATTTCAGTGTGAATGCACTACTTGTACTACGTAGCATAAGTATACCTAGAGTACCTAAAGTCTCAGATGAAATGTGCTAGTTTGTTTATTATTAAAATAATTTGGCTTAAAACATTTGCCATTAAAAACTGCATAATCAAACGGCTAAAATATTTATTCAACAAAAAGGTAAGTGGCTGGTTGAATTTCATGAATTACGTTGGTTTCAGTTCTGTGGAAATTTGTGGATTGGTGGGCACAGATTGTGGGAGTAATCACCAAGTCTTCAACAGACTAGAAGTCTTCCAGTTTGTTTACACCAGTTAGAGGCATTTAGACACAGTCACAGTAATGCATTCCAACTGGGATAGCTGAATCAGCCAACAGAAGCTATTTGGTTCAAATCACATAGACTAGAGCTCACGTGAACCAGACTGAAAAGGTAAAATGCAAGTCATAATGTAAATAAGCTTCATCAGAACTAAGAGGGTAAATACTATGAGTGTGCTTAGATCTTTTAAAAGAATGGAATTTGCCCGAGGGGTGTTGCATTGGTTATAAATATGTCCTGCTGCTGTAGTTATCTTTGGAGCCGATTCCTGCCTGCTGCTATTATTCCTAGAGAACGGAAGAGATCTCGCTGAACACCTGAAGGCATACAGTGAGCGAAGTCAACATCAGCCAGTCAGTCCAAATAGTAAGAAAATAAGCCACTATGTACGTTTTCAGTTAAAAAAAATGAATAAAATAAAAACTGCTATTAAACAAACAGGTATGACGTAATTTTGATCAAAATCAAACCAGGTAAGGATGGCACGTAGGCTTCACCAAAAACATTAAATACTGGACTGCTAATTTAGAGCGGAACTGTAATTGAAAGCATTGATTTTGACATTGATTTTTCCGCATATGTAATACTGTAAAAATCTACTGTATAAAAAAGTGAAAATAAATTAAAAACTGATCGAATTTCAGTACTTGTCCAAACATGCCAATTTTCTCAGATTATTTCTTAACTGCTGTATTGTATTGTATTGTATTGTATTGTATTGTATTGTATTGCTCCGGTTTCCCCAACAGTCCAAACACATGCGGTACAGGGGAATTGAATTAGCTAAATTGGCCGCAATGTATGTGTGTGAATGCAAGAGTGTATGGGTCTTTCCCAGTGTTTGGTTGTGGCTTAAAGGGCACCCGCTGCATAAAACATATGCTGGATAAGTTGGCAGTTAGACCCCTGATTAATAAAGGGACGAAGCCGAAAAGAAAACGAATGAATGTATGTGTATTATGTTTCAGGAAAACACACCACACATATTTATATATTATCAGAATCAGAAAGAGCTTTATTGCCAGGTATGTTCACACATACGAGGAATTTGTTTTTGTGATAGAGCTTCTACAGTGCAACAGAATTACAGAGATAGGACAAAAAACTGATAAGAAATATATTTTTAAAAAGTAGTGAATGCAAATATGCAAATTGACAAGTGTAGGTATATTACTATAATTAACATTATATGTGCAGCTGTTATGAGCAAATTGGCATGTAAAGTGTGTTGTTAAATAAGTGTATATATGTATAAAAAGTGTATAGCAAGTAGTGATGTTGGTTCCATATTAATCTAAACACCTCTCTTAACAGTGTCAACATGTTGGCTAGCAATACTCTGCTGCTCATGTATTTTTTTATTTTATTTTACCCATACACGAAGAACCAGCAAACCAGGGTCTTCAGACATGCACATCTAAGCTCCTAGAAAAGGTTAAAAGCCACACAAATTCCCCACCAGCAGCTCTGGGCCGCACAAAGGCAGAAAACAGCAGGAGAACCATGGCACTTTGGTGTGAAGAGCGAGCGAGGCCCGTCCTGAATAAGCTTCTGGTTTATTACAGTAGAGCAGAGACTCCCTGCCGTACGATACAAACGCTCACCTCAGACGAACACAAATGAGCTATTAAAGACCACCACAACACTGCAGCCATTTCCTTCAGTTCTTATTAACCTGAGTGCAAAGAGACGGAGAGTGAAATCCTCTCCTAGAAGTATGCTGGAAATGAAGCAGGCCTAAATGACAATCTAAACATAAAGTAATACCTGTGATTGAGGCTAGTGTTGAGAATATGGTTTAGACACATCTGTCACAGACAGATTGAACTTAAACAACACTCGATCAGAGCAAAGCACATGCAGATGTTCAATTAAAAACAGGAGCCCACAGTCTTGGCTCTTGTTTGCACTGGCCCACATTGTTTGCAGAGCAACAACGGTTGCTAGTAGCAACACCGTCCACTCCCGTTTCCAGGAGCCTGTTGCCATGCAACCAACAGAATACTTCCCAAACCAAACAATGCCATCCCCCAAGTGATCCTTCTATCTCACATTAACCAGAAACTTAGAACAATAAATACATAAGCTATTACTCTGACCCTCTGGAGCGGAGACAGGGACTCGGCAGAGAAGAAAAGCATGTGCCTTAATAGAGAAAAACCTACAAAAAGTTGTACTTTAGGACTTACAACAACTTTCTTTGCTATGGCACGCTGACGGGGAGTGTTAAAGCCATCAGAAAGATTTAAAAAGTTAAGAAAAGAGAAAAAAAAACAAAAAAACGCTTGCACCTCGACTCTCCAAACACAACAATCCCTTTGTAAACGAAGCCTCAAATTACTTTTCCAACTAAATAATCCAGACGTTCCTGATAGACATGGAGTTTGGAAATACACTCTGATTGCTTTTACGACCCGCCGGAAGCTTCGAACAGCCATGCAATAAAGCAGAGACACTTGTTGCCATTAAAGGGCCGTCTATACTGAACATCTGTGTCCAACAAGCTGGGCTGACGTTCTGCAGATACACCGCTTTCAAAACGCACACAAAATGCTCCTGCCACTTAGGATATAGAACATTCATTTAACAAAACAGCAAATATGAAACATGAAGCTTTATGCTTTTAAGCTTGGGTGATGTGTGTGTGGTTAAGAACTTTTATACAGTATATACTGTATTTGTATACACACAATTCTGAGACAAGATTTTTCTAAACCACAATGTTTCTTTAATGCACATCTAGAAAAATTCATCCATATTCATGAGCCAATGTTTTTGTAGTTGTTGCAGACATATTTTAATCCCCTCACACAAGACGGCATGGTTGAGAGTTGACATCTTGTAGACAAACTAATTAGCACATATAAATGGCACGACAGCAATCACTTTTTGTGAAGGCAGATTTTTCTCCCAAGTAACACTTATAGAAACCAGACAGAGAGTTTATTATGTATTTCATAATTATAGTATATTTTATCATTAGCACATGACAACTATTTTTTTTAATAAGTGAAATTGTAAAATTCTGACTGTTTGAGTTCAGATTAAAATTATGTATTGAACATAAACCACAAACAAACATACATAGAATAAAAACTAATTGTAAACCACACACAAACTCACTTCCGTGGTAAAAAGTTATTAAATTGTTACAAATTTGTAATAAAAATAAAACAGTGGCAGCATGTCAAACAACACAAACATATAGTTAAAAAGATCCCAGCCTAATAACAATAAACACTTTAAATGTATTAAAGTTATACAGTTTAATAGGAATCAAATCATTCCCATTACTTGGCCAAATCATTTCTATTGCTTTTATCAACTAATTTCTAAGCTGCTGCATTCTCATAATTTAGTTTGTATGTGTATTTCGTTTGAGGAAAACACACCACTCATATTTATATATTAACCTGAACATCACTCTCAACTGTGTCATTGTGTTTGCTAACAGTATTCTGCTGCTCAGACATTTTTTTTACTTTTATTTTACCCCTACACGAAGAACCAGCAAACCAGGGTCATTAGACATGCACATCTGGGCTCCTATAAAAAGGTTAAAAGCCAAACAAACTCCCCACCAGCATGGAGGGATTGTTTACAAGTGTCAGGTCCCAAGAAGGAGCTCCAGATGTTTTGGTTTAATCATAAAGGTAATTATTATTAAAGTTGTTGTATGTCCGCCGGTTCCCACATCCAAACGAGTGATTTTTTTGCTACTTATACATTAAGGTAGTGTTCAGGAAAAACAAAACACCAGCGAAAAAACTCAATACAGAGGAACATAACATAATCTACTGCCAGCTAGCGTTTTAGAAGTGTTATTGCAGAGCAACACAAACAACACACAGAAGTATAAATGCAAGGCTACGCACAAGGAAGGTGTCGTGTATCACGCAGATTAGGGTTGGGCGATGTTGACCAATTTAGCATTATATGATGTCTAAGGTGAAACATCGCGATGGACGACGGTATTGTCTTCATATGCGGAGGTGAATTAATAATTTATGAATAATTAATTTATTCATAACGAATTAATTATTTGAAGCCTACCTTTTTTACTACCTGGCCCGCAAGGTCTTCGTTTTACCCAAAACCAAATCATAAATAAATAAATATAAGTTACACACAAATTACCACCTGTCAATCACTTTTTCTGCGGGACTCTGGCATGAATAGGCAGAGTGATCTGTGTCAGTATAATGGCGTCGACAAACTTGGTTGGTAAAAAAGGTAAAAAAACCAACAGTATCTGAGGGTTTCGCTAAAATTACTAAGTACAACCGTGAAAGCGAAAGATTGAAGCACTGTACTGATGCTGTGACACATTACCTGATAGATTCAAAAGACCGAAGAGTCGTTAGATAGAGACAAGATAAATTAAATATCATGTTTAACTGTTATAGTGAGACGCGATCCAGCGGTACATCCTTGATAAACTGTTTGACGTACACTGTTCTCTGGAACTCAGACAAGCACATGACAGGGTGTGTGTGTGTGTGGTCACGTGATGTGCGTTTTCAGTGGACAGAGGGCTGTTCAGAAATGCTAGGTTAAATGCCAGTGTGGACGTGGATCATTTTCGTTCTAAAATGCCATTTTAAAACTAAGCTGTATTAGTGTAAACGGGGCCTGAGTGTGTATGGGTTTAGTGACGGTGGTGGAGGATCGGCAATGCCAGCTCAGCATCATGATGTCTATCGGCCATCGGCGATGGCATCATCTATTGGCCCAACCCTAATGCAGATCACTCAACACAAAAGTATAAACCAGCCTGGATCATTGTGTAACTCCTCTGTTTTATTTTCCGCATCAGTGTAATTGAGAACGTCAGCAATGCTTCATCATGCTTTGAATTACTTTAAAATCATCAAAACATTCTTCTTTTTTTATCTGGAAACTTTATCAAAACTCTGTTTTTCTGTAATAGACACAATTTAATTCACACCCCAGGCCTGATACTGTTGCAATGATGAAATTTCCATCACATGCACTGTACTTTTACATCCATAAAAATGAATCACACTTTGGGCTTATGAAAGTCAGTTCTTTAGATCTATTTCAACATCTTATGACTGAGCCACTGAGATTAAGGTTTGCAGATGGCAAGGTTGGGTTGAGAAATTGGACAGTTTAAGTGGTCAGCTGGGTCCCCGTGTGAGCCCAAGCAAAACAAAAACCTGGAGATTTTATGCTCCTTGATCGCCCAAACCAGGCACATATGCCAAACCCTCAATCTTCAACTGCCGTCAACCCTAGTCCATCCATCGCCAGTACACCAAAAGCAAAGGGCTCTGCAGCCAGGGAAAAATCGGTCGAGCGTTGCCATGGAGACCGTTTGTTCACACTTACAACTCTACCACCCCCCTCCTCATCCTCCTCCACCCCTGGTAACCCTTTCCAGATTTCCGCACCACCCCCAACCTGGAGCAGAGGATGATTCTGAAAGGGGGGAGTGGGGGGTGGGGGGGAATGTTGTAAAAGAGAAAGCTTACCTTTGAAAGAACTAGGAGACTATGAGAAGGTGTAGAAGGAGAAGATTGTTAAATGTGTCTGCTTCCATATGGATAACTGTGCTTTCTTTCAGTTTTTTTAATGGTGATGACAAAATGGTGGAACTTCAGTGTTGTTGTCACACTACCTTGTTGCCCTTAGTGATACCAAAACAGCAGGTGTCTGTTTGAGGTGCAAAAATATAAGCATCCTGGTAACTACACCCAGTGACACATGCAGAAAAACTGCTCAGGGATGAGTTTTTGAGAAACTTGACTCAATTCTAGCCAGCTGAGTTACTGCTGCAGGCTTTGTATTGCAACAGTGCAACAAGTTCTGGCTGGCAAACAAGACGCTAGAATCAAAGTGAAGGATTATTCAGCATTTTAATACATGTTTATATTCCTGATACTGTTTCATTGAAGACAGTGAAAAGAAGATTAGCAGACTACCAAAGCTAAATGCCAAATGGCAACAAGTCAACGGTAGCCAATATGGTTAAGAGGGAACGAAGACCAAAATTTCCTAAAGTGATTCTGTCATGCCACATTGTCTCCACATTACGTCTACACTTCAATACTGGGATTTCAGAGTCACGCAGGCTGAGTAATCATTCTTTTGATAATCCACAAGAACAACAAAGCCTTCACTCCAGTCCTTTATTGACTGATTTGATTCCATCATAACAACAGCTGGATTATCACACACCCTTCCGAGTGTGATGATCTCTACAACTGTACATGAAGAGATTCCATATGTCTCTTTGGTATTTAAACTTCCTGGCTGAAAGTCGGTCATCATTACCACCAAAAAAGCAAAGACTATCTACAGACATGATATGATCAGCTCATCAAGCCTCTAGTCCAAGTATCACATTACCTAATCCAATTTAGTCATGTCAACAGCAGCCATGGCCAATCAAAGGATGAATTCGATGGATTGTGTTTGACAAATTCTCCAGGATAAGGAAATTACTTACTAAGCAATAGGCCGATAATTAGTTTGCCTAATATTTATTACAGATATTAGCAGATTTTGAGCCTGTCGTGGAAATCTGCTAAAATGGCTTCTGTCAGACAAGCGTTAAAGCAAAGCAAAAAAGTAGTTTATTAACTCTTTAAGAACCCCACCAAGAAAAAAAAAATTTGCTAGTTAACACACTCAATGCAATTTCTTTCAACACATCCCATAATTTCTAAAATATCACCCTCTACCAAATGGCTGATATGTCGGTTTATGGTAAAAGTACCGGAATTAATTTACTATGAACAATCTGAAAACCAAAATCAAGTAGTAGTGCAACGGGTTATGTTTGTTTTTTGTAAACCAACAATGCTGTATGTGTGTAAACCATTATTTAAAACAGTCATTCTTTAAATGACTTTAATAGTCCTTATTTAAAACAGTAAAAACCAGGTCAACCATAGAGCGGCAGTCAAAGGGTTAAGGCAATACTGCAGGATGACACCTGTTGCACACACACACACCACAGAGTGAATTCAACAGACAGTTTTATACCCGTCAGTGCACGTACACTTAAATTTGTGGCAAACTCCAAGAAAAATACATTTGTGGTGGGAAAGAAAAAAGATCTTGATGTGGTTTTCTAACTCCTGACTAGGAGTGCTGCAATGTATCCAGCTTTGGCATTGGCCAATACCAAACTGCTTCTCTTTGCATTCTACAAAACAAACAGCTCACAGATCATAAAAGTTTTCCATCACATGCCTAATTTGTAGTATAAAATTTGTGGGTTTTTTCAGTGCATTTCTGAAAAAAATAAACATAAATTTTATGTAATTCTGGAGACAAAATGGTACATTACTTATCATTAATAGTGCTTAAATCAATCAGCTTTCTTTGGTAATGGCAAAAAATGTATGGAATTCTGTTATTTAAATGTTCAACAAAATCTTACCAAACAATGGTAAGTGTGACCACACTTTAAGAAGCAATTGATTACTTCATCGAATCATTCATTCATTTCCTTTGGCTTAGTCTTTATTTCAGAGGTCACCACAGCTAAATAAATCGCCAACTATTCCGGCATATGTTATACGCAGCGGATGGCCTTCCAGCCGCAACCCAGTATTGGGAAACACCCATACACACTCATTCACATATACTACGACCAAATAGGTTCATCCAATTCATCTGTACAGCATGTCTTTGGATTGTGGGGAAACCCAGCACCCAGAGGAAACCCACGCCAACATTGGGAGAACATGCAAACTCCACACAGAAATGCCAACTGACCCAGCTGGGACTTGAACCAGCACACTTCTTGCTGTGAGGCGACAGTGCTAACCATTGAGCCACTCTGTCGCTCATTGAGTTTACAGATAAATAAATGTAACTGATTACTTAATATCTTTAAAGAAAAACTCATTAAAACATTTCTTTTAAAATGATTAGAAACAGAATACCTGTCATAATCAAATTATTAACAATAAAATATTAATCATGCATAATATTTCCCAAAATTGTTTAATGTTTAGACATCATTCAGTCAAAAAACAGAAACATTTCCGTTTAAATGTCTAATATGTAACGTCCTATTTCTTATCTACAATTGCATCCACTCAGTTTCAAGATTTACATCTTGTGTTCACAGCCATCAGTCTGATTTACGCCTGGACCTGATCACCAAAGAATGTCAGGTAGATTTCGTTTAGGTGGAATTATGAGTAAAATGCGATGTGTCATTTCAAGATAAGATATCACATGGCTTGAGTCATCTGAAAGATTCAATTGTGCTATAACTGGTGAAATCAAATGCCACTTACAATAAATATTAGCAAAATAGAATAAATTCTGCTGCATGAAAATCTATGTTTACTGTAGTCTTATAAAGGAATGCTGTGCTGATCTGTAATGTACAAGAACTTTTGACTGGTTGGAAGCTGTGTAAATTTTTGTGATAAACAAAAAAAGAACCTGGTTTTATTGAAGTAGATTCACTCCTCCACAAGACACCCTGGCCTAGGTTGATGGGGGGTGGGGTAAACGACAGTTTGACAAGGTTTGCATACAATAGACTGATAGTACAGAGGGCACTCAAAGTTCAGCCATCACCGAATCAACAAGTTCTTCCTTGGCGTCTATTTAGGTGCACAGAGAGGAATGAATGGTAGCTAAACTGTGCAGGAAATGCTTAAGCAGTCGTGACTACAAAGACGTTAACCTTGTCGAAGGAAAAGTCCTAAATAAACAGTATTTTTCTGAGGGGCTGAGTGTACCAGAGCGAACTACTGCAGGAGAAAAAGAACAGAGTCAGAGTCTGAAATCTAGTACACTGTCAGAAATAAAGGTACGCGAGCTGTCACTGGGGTGGTACCTTTTCAAAAGGTACACATTTGTACCTAAAGGGTCCATATTGGTACCTCAAAAGTATATATTAGTACCTAAAATTTTTTTGGAGGAACACTTTTGTACTTTTTAGGTACTAACATGTACCCTTGAGGTATTAATATGGAGTACAAATTTGTACCTTTTTAAAAGATACCACCCCAGTGACAACTCATTCATTCATTCATTTTCTTGTCGACTTAGTCCCTTTATTAATCCGGGGTCACCACAGCAGAATGAACCGCCAACTTATCCAGCACGATTTTACGCATGCCCTTCCAGCCGCAACCCATCTCTGGGAAACATCCACACAATAATACACTACGGACCCAATTTACCTTTACCGCATGTCTTTGGACTGTAAGGGAAACCGGAGCACCCGGAGGAAACCCATGCGAACGCAGAGAGAACATGCAAACTCCACACAGAAATGCCAACTGACCCAGCCAGGCCGAGGTTCGAACCTGCGACCCAGCGACTTTCTTGCTGTGAGGCGACAGCACTACCTACTGCGCCACTGCGTCGCCTATCCCAGTGACAACTCACGTATCTTTATTTCTGAGAGTGTAGTGATGGATATTAAACAAAACAGAAGACAGAAATTGAGCACATACTAAATCTAGACTTTTTCTACTTTTTCATAAAGTAAATATTTAGCTTCCTAAATCACGAACACTGTAAAAAAAACGTCAGCGTCTTACGATAAGAAAACAGAAAACAGCAGTCATATAATATGCAACAGTAAAAAGAAGAGACATTGGAAGGACTGTCCATGTCTCCAGACTATCCAAGAAAGCGAGAGAGAGGAGGCCATTGTGATGCAAATGTCACAGCCCAGTGTGCTGTTTGCGGCAGGAAATTTAATTAGCAGTTGTGGAGCTACGATACAAAGCAGGTGGAATGTAAAGAACGCCCCAACGAGGAGCGGCTTGAGACGAACAGTGGGGGGAGTCTAGGGGGTGAACACTGAGGGAGAGGTTCTTATGAGCAACACATTTCAGTCTCAGACAAGTCTCAGCCTGTTTCTCAGACTTCTCACAGCCAAGTCAGCCAAGTTTCCTTTTTTTTCATAAAACAAGAGGGATCAGAGCACTACAATTACCTTTACATTTCAATGCATCAAATGGGGCGGCTGAATGACATTTAGTTTTGAGATATTGTCATTAAATGTCATTTTCTGTATGTGGCTGATAAGAATGGTGGTCATATTGATATGTGGTTGCTAAGATGTTTTAATGGGCTTTTAGGATGTTGCTAGGTGATCAGTGATGATTGAGATTGGTGTTTGACCAATATGGATTTTTGATTGCCAACGTTGATATCTTAGAGAGCAAGGAGGCTGGTGGTCAAAATAAAGCTGGTATGAGTACACACCCTTTCATTTTTAACTGTAAATAATGCAAACATAACTACAAAGTTTGGTGTTTGTGAGGTTTCACAAAATTAAATATATAATAGATATTCAAAGGCTCATAATGCAAGAAATGTATGCACGTGAAGACAGAGAATACAAACCATTTCCAAGTTTTCAAAGCTGAGTAAAGTAAAAGTAAATGTTTAAAGGGACCCAAAAATGAAAATGACCTCATCATTTACTCTCTGTGGTTTTAAGCCTTCATGAGTTTCTTTCTTCTGTTATAATACAAAAGAAGATATTTTGAAGAATGCTGGTTGTTGGCACCCATTGACTTCTATAATAAGAAGTATGGAAGTCTATACCCCCTTTCACACAGTGATACCGGTAAATATCCGGAATATTAAACGACTATTCGACTTTATTGGTAGATTCAAAAAAGCGATGTTCACACAGGCAAGGGCATTCTGGAATTTCACACATCATTCACACATCTTTTCCAAAATACAGGTAAATTCTGACATCCTTAACCAGAAAAGGCCTCCATACGGCTTGTATTTTTAGTCATAATAGGGGTCGGGCTTTTGTTGATGGTTTCACTTTTATTTAAACACTGTAAATGTTTAAATGTTGACCTTAAATTCACAGTAAATTACTGGCTAATAATTGCATTACTTTCACAGTAATTTTTTTACAGTGAAGCTTTAGCATTCATGCAGCTGCTTTTGTCCCAGAGACATCCAAAGGCAGAAGCGCCAACCGCACCTAAATGTTTGCACATTTGACAACATTACAAATTCTGTGGATGGATAAGTATTGTGAACAACTTTGATGTAGACATATGAAGGAACAACACGTTTCCCATGTCGACATGTACTAACCAGAGCACTCCTTCACGTGCACGAGCACCACACAGCTGAACGCAGGGCTCACAGTTAAACTCACACTGGTTAA
Source organism: Danio tinwini (assembly GCA_903798205.1). Lineage (NCBI taxonomy): Eukaryota > Metazoa > Chordata > Actinopteri > Cypriniformes > Danionidae > Danio > Danio tinwini. The sequence continues at coordinate 16,584,247 of CAIGQZ010033059.1, forward strand.
TCATAAGCATTTAGCGATATATATATATTTTTACAAAGAAACATAATGTATAACTTTATCTGACTAACAACTCAGTGTTTCCTCTAGGATTTTTTCCAGCTGTGGCGGCAGGACTTTTACACAGATGTACCAACTACCTATGGTGTTATTTCAATGACATGTTGAGAGCGCAATATTACAAGTCGAGATCGTATTTATGTAATACAAGCATGCGAATCTCTGCTTGCGCGCTGATTTCCTCTGTTCGTGCACAAAACGTCAAACCCTCAAATATACGCTGCTCAAGTGCAGATTTTCGTGTGCCTTAAATAAACGCTGCTAAAGTGCGATTTAGTGCGTTTATGTGACAAGTACATCTCCAACATTTATTAGATTTGCTAGGAATGTTTATGAATGTCTCCAATAGACCTACAGAGCGGCATTAATGCGTCCTGAAGTAAAATGAAACAGCTGAAGTAGCTGAACAGTCGTGAAGTAAAGTGAAACAGCTATAAACTCCAGCCAGATAAAGTCATTGTATGCAGAGCCATAGACCTTTATCTATACAGTATAATTATGGAAACTGTGTTCATCTTAACTGAAAGCTACGCCATGTTTGCTGGCCTCACGCATCACGTACCTGTCAGTCAGTCAGCATGTCACTGTAAAGGGTTAAACAAATAACGCACAGCTCTACTATGGTTAAAGAAAAGTTTGCGCTTTTATAATTCACTTTTCTTTTGATACGTTTTGGTGCAATTATAACCTGCTATTAAAAAAACTAAAATTGCCAGAACAAGTTTACCGGTATTTTCAAAAAGGGCCTGTTCACACATATCACACATAATAAAGAAAATTGCTGGTAATTTTCCAGAAAAATCTGTATGTGTGAAGAGGGCTAAAGTGTGGCAGTTACCAGCATTCTTATAAATATCTTTTGTGTTCAAAAGAAGAAAGAAAGTCAAATAAGTTTTGAAAAAGTAAAGAGTGAGTAATCTTTCATTTTTGGGTGAACTCTTTCATATACTTTAGTTTTTTTTATAGAATTGTTTGATGCAGATAATTAAAAGATGAAAAAGCTGACAGGTATTATTATTTGGCCTATACACAATGCAAGCGGGATATTTATTGACAGCACTAAGAATTATGAGCAGGTGGACAGGAGATTTAGTCTCAGCCTTCATTAGTTTGCCCTCTTTGTTAAACCAATCTGTCTAACAAAAGAAAAGCAAACATTATAGCACTTTTTAAATATGCTGTCAACGTTCAGAAATCAGATTTGTTCAAAAGTGCTTAAATATCTGTTAAACATTTGTGTGAAACATTGCATACTTAAAGCTGTCGACACTGTCTACATTTATTACTGCTCAAACAAGTCTTTATACATATGAGTCAACATCATCGCTATATCACTCCAGCAGTAATTGATAACCCTTGATACTTACGTTTCTTTATTTAACACACTTTAATCCAAGCAATGTAATAAAAGAGGAAAACAACTCATCCAAAGGCTGCAATATGTAATATGAAGCTTACAGACTAAAACTATGATGAAAGACAGTCTATAAAATATGGCTTTGGTTTAAAAATGTAGCTAATTTTGTAGTCTGCCTATAACAGAAAGGCTTACTGTTAAAGGGTTAGTTTGCCCCCAAAAAGAAAATGATGTCTTTAATTACTCACCCTCATGTTTTTCCAAAGACCTTCGTTCATCTTCGGAATTCAAATGAAGATATTTTAGATAAGAATCTGAGGGCTTCCTCATACTCAATTCTTTCTCATATATACTCATTTGGTTCAAATGGAATACTATCAAGCGATGGGAATACATTTGTGCGAATACAAAACATAGGTCACAACTTTATTCAACAGTTTCTTCTCTTCTTTGTCTGTATAGGGTGAGTGTTCACATGTCGCACCTTTGACATATTACCGCAGATTAGGGATGCAACGATAATAGATTAGGTTTTGCAATTAAAGTCTGAGGAATAATCATGGTTTCATGGTTATCATGCATTCATTTTCAATATTCAATTTCAAAACATTACTAGTTTAGAAAAATCACATAAAACTCCTCATATTTTAAAGTGTTATTTATTGCTGCTCAGTAACCAAATAATACAACTCAAAATAATAATAATAAAAAAAAACAATAGTCAATTTCTTTTTGGACATAAAATGTGTTTTTGGCATTTAAACAAATAATAACTTTACACTGATAATAAATGACAGAACAATGATTAAATAAATAAAAACAAGAATAAATAAATTGTATTTGTCTAATGTGAATCTAAGCAAAATATTAGCTAAGTATTTCCCTTTTAAATAGAACAAATGTAGTCAAAGACTGCTGAACCTCTGTTTAAAGGCACTTTTGATCAACTATATTATGAACTTGTTTGGTATTTTCATTTTGTCTTTTTTTTTCTCCTTTGGAGTACAAATGTGTATATTCCATAAAAATTATAAAGCTGAAGAGTCAGTTCTTGTCACTTGACTCGCGCCATTCTTTTAACTAGGTGTGAGTGGAAAGCGTGAGAATGTCGTGCTGCGTGCAAACCGCGTGCTGGTCACACCCAATATGCGCACAAGAAAAGAAATAACAAACTTGAGCACGCAAAAGACGTGATATGATGTAGCTAATAGTTAATCCAGTGTGTGTGCGTATTAGGGTTGGGCGATGTCGACCAATTTGGCATCGTACAATGTCTAATGTGACACATCGCGATAGACAATGGCGTCGTTGGCGGTGGTGAATTAATTATTTATAATTAATTAATTAATTTATAACAAATTCATTTGTTGTAGCCTACTGTTTCAACTACCTGACCTGCATGGTTTTTGTTTTACCCATAACCAAATCATAAATAAAGATAAGTTACACATAAATTACCCCTTGTCAATCACTTTTTCTGCGGGACTCTGGCATGAATAGGCAGAGTGATCTGTGTCGTTATAATGGTGTCGACCAACTTGGTTGGAAAAAAGGTGCACAACCAACAGGAACCAACCAACAGTATCTGAGGTTTTCACTAAAATTACTAAGTACAAGCGTGAAAACGGAAGATTGAAGCAGTGTACTGACACTGTGACACACTACCTGATAGATTCAAAAGACAGAAGAGTCGTTAGATAGAGAACTGCTGGAGCTCAGACGCACACATACGCTGCAGAATGACAGAATGTGTGTGTGTGTGGTATTGAGAAGCCTTTACGATTAATTAACCATGAGAAATTAAATCGCGGTGAATAGTGAAATTGGTTAATCATTGCATCCCTACTTCAGATGCGCCTGTGCTTTGTATAAAACAAAAGGAAGTTGCATGCATGCACATTGCTTGTGAATGTGCGCCCTATACTGACAGTCAATAAAACATATATTTTTGTTTTACAGCATATGCATACAAATGTATTCTTATAGCTTTATAATATTCCAACTGAACCACCGAAGGCATATGATCTGTTTTGAGAATGTTTTTGACATTTTTCTGAACTTCAAACTAAGGAAGAACCTTGCTGTCTAATATCTCTCAAATTTCAACTAACATATCTTAATTTGTGTTTCATAGATTAACAAAGGTATCAGTGGTTCAGAACGACATGAGGCTGAGTAATTAATACCTACATTTTCATTTTTGGCTGAACTTACCCTTTAAAATAATAATAATATAGGTGCATCATTCATGTTTGTAGACCAAATCAGACGTGCATCAAAGTTTAAATGCAAGGGCTCAGAGCTTGTTGAAATCACTTAGCCCAAGCATGTGCAATAACAACAGAGATAAAATAACTATTTGGACACAATTACCAGACTGAATCTTCTTGGCTGTATCTCAACCTGTCAACTCTGTGTAAAGTTAAAGGGGGAAGTTTATTTCTGTAATGTAACTGCGTGAGATAAGATAAAGAGATAATTGCAGCTATAAACACAATAACAAAACATGATAATGATATCTATGGAGACGTGAAAGAGTTCAATAACCAATAGTGCTGCTTCCACTGCAGGATGGTTTAAAACGCTTGATTTGTAAACAGACTTTTCGACAGTGCCAAAGCAGATGATTTCAACTCAGCTCAGCTAATTCAGCATATTTCGTATAATCTAATAATGAAGTGCTATGACCCAGTACAAGGGCAGTTGCCGGGTGGGTACAGTAAAGATCTGCTCTGAGCTGGGCTTTTTCCTCATATACTAAATACAGCATAGGCTTAATCATGCACACACACACACACACACACACAGGAGAGTTGGATCTGGTCATCTGCCACCCCCTATGACACCCTTCCCCCATGGTGCATCAGTGCACACTCACAAATACCTTTCACAGGAAACCAACGCAGCTGTCTTCTCTACTACAGTTCATTAAAAGCTCAGTGTGGTTTAAGGTTACAGTAGACAATCATAAAGTCTCCATGATGGAAGATGACTTGAGCTGAACTCTGACCCAGGCACAGGACACGAACATGGGCACTGATGGACGAACGCAATCTAATGAGGGAGTTCATACACGCGTACTGGTTTAGGTACACAATAATCACACCTATCGCTTCCTGCTATGTAAATGAAGACACTGGGGAGCTGCTTTCCTTAAATTATTTTAAACTGTTTTGAAATTCCAGCACAATGTATGCAAGATTTTTTAATGCCAATGTGTGAGAATGGCTCGTAATGAAACTTAATAAAAGTGAGACCATACACAAATTCCTAGATTATCTATAAAGCTAATAGACTGATTTTTATGTGGGGGACATTTTTTGGCAGGAATCAAAGGGATGTGATGTATAGGTTACTAATGTGATCTCAGCATGCACAGGACGTCAACATGATGTCAGATTGACGGAACCCAATGTCAGGGCGACGTCAATGTCCAACCTAAAAAAATTAACGTCTAATGATGTTACAGCTTGACGTTGTGTGGATGTTACCACTACGACGTCTATCAGATGTTGAATTTCAGTTGCCATACCTGACAAATAAATGTCATTATTTGAGGTCAATATGACATTGGTTTAAGATGTTGGCTTGATGTTGGATTTTGGTCACTTTCCTACACAACCTAAAAATCAACCAAATATCAATGTCATTTAATGTCACTATTGGATGTCAAAATAACATTGCCCTTAAGACACTGGCTGGACATTGAATTTTGATTACCTGACGTCACAACCTAAAGCTAACCTAATATTAACGTCTTATGACGTTGTGTGCCTGCTGGGATGTTAACATCTTTTGTTTTATTACCTCACCTGTTAAAACGATGCCAGTGCATAGCTTGTGTAAACATTTAGATTGATATGATCAGATGCTTTCTTAATTCCAGTTATTTCACCACTGTTATTTTTGTTGAGATTATTTTGTTCTTAGGAGGAAAGCTTATAGTAGCATTCATTTTCTTCTTAACATCACTCTTGACATTGTGGATTGTGTTGATTTGTTATTACCAGTATATCTTACTGCAAAGTTATTTCTGATCTTTTTTTACTTCTTAGTAAAAAATTCTAAAGAATTTGTCAGTACATCATGGCCTTGAATGATTTTCATTCTCTTGAACCTTATTTGTGCACAAGCAACAAGTTGCTGCAGCTGTTGTTTATTTAGCGGTTGCTGAATTCTACAAATAGCCCCTTTAAAGCATATTAACGTCCAAAAATGAGGTTAAAAATTACAATAATGAGCAACCAGACGGTATCATGATGTTTATTTTAAGCACACAGTGTTGTTGTTATCTGTGAATTTAAATGTTGGAATGGATTCTGATTGGCTGTTAATGGCGATATCATTTTTCAGATGAAAAATAAATAAATCAACATTCTAAAAGCAATTCTAATTTTGTCTCTCTATGCCTTTAGTTGTGCTGTGGAGTTTATCCTAGTCTTATAGTTATCCTCCATTGTTTGAACTCGTTTACAAACCTGAATAACCTTCTTTCTTCTGTGGAGCGTAAAAGAAAATATATTGGAGAATAAGAAACTATTTGTCCATATAACACAATTTCATATTTTTCATATTTTCAAAAATCCTATTTTTGATTGATTGTCTATATGTGCAATAGACAATAGTTCACAAACACTATCTAGTTCTGACAATTCCCTTGGAAGTGAATATAATATTTGGAGGGTTTAGGTGAGTCAGCTGTCTAAATATGGTACCTGATTTCCTCTTAGTTAGCTCATCACCTGCTTTGCCAAGACTGTGCACGTCCATCACCACAAACAGTGACTGAAGAGAGCTGATTAAAAACCACTAAGTTTTGAAAGAATAACACAGAACCCCCAGCCCAGCCCCTCTCTTTCCATAACTCAGGCTGTATTTGTGTATCAAGTTGCCATGTAAACATAACAGCTGCTTGGATCTGGGTTGCGCGGAATTCCATTCCTATTCCTTTATTTTGCTTTGCGGTGGGTGTGTAACCAAATTAATAGCTTGATTTGGACTACATAGCATTACGGGGCTTTGTCAAAACAAGTGAACAAATGGTTTTGAATTTGCCCACAGGTTTAGAGCTGATCTATTCCTTAAATGAGCAAACCCAGCTATATAAAATTAACACATCTGAGGTGTTTTGAGGGGATGTTTTGAGGTCAAACATTGATTTTAGTGTGGCCACCTTGGGACCTGGAGCCAGCGTTTGGCTTGTTAATATTATTTAGATCTTGTGACAGTAGGGGTGGTAAAAATATTTTTATCAAAAATATGGTAAAAATATGGTTCCCGATTTTATCCTAATTCTTTCTGATATTGGTTTTACTATTCTGCAAGTTGTCTGAGCAGTACAGCCACACTAATTCCTTTGTTTTAAAAACAAAGACTAACAAGATAACAAAATATAAAATTAAGAAGAATGGTCAACACTTAAGACAAAGTGGGCAAAGAAAAAAATCTGTGTCATACTTTGTAATGAAATTAATAAAACAAAGACTCACATTTCAAATACGAAGGTAAAAATCTGTCATATGTAATTAAATTAATAAAACAAAGACTCACATTACAAATATGCACAATATACAAATAAAACAAACAGTGGTTTATCCTTCATGTACACTAGGTGTATTTATTATTTAAGAAATGGAATAAACAAATATAAAAATGAATGTTTTTTATTTTATTAGCATCAAATAGATGGTTGATCCAAAACCAAAAAATAATAATTATGTCATTATTTACTCACTCTCAAGTCATTTCACACAAGACACGTGGATAACCCAGCAGTTGCTGGTATTTTTTCCCAAACAGCCAGATACTGTTTGTTCACCCACATCTTTCAGTATATCTTTATGTGTGTGGGTGTGATATTTAAAAAAATCTGTAACCATTGACATCCATAATAAAAAAAAAACAAATACAATTCAAGTCAATGGTTACAGGTTTTCAACATTTTTCAAAATGTCTTTTGTGTTCAACAGAAAAAAAAAAACTTAAACTGGTTTGGAACGAGCCAAGGGTGAGTTAATGATGACACAATTTTCATTTATTTGTGTGTGTGTGAACTATTCCTTTAATGAAAGCGACAGCATGTTGATTATATTAGTCTGTCCCTTTAAGACCTATTCAAATCACACATCTGTCTTTCTCTTGTTTTCTTTTACTTTCGACACAAAAACTAATGTTTATTAGAAAATCTTGTGTGGTTTTGACAATTTTGGCATGATCAGATGTTCAAGATAAAGATAATCGTGCTCTTCCCAGATGTGTGTGTGCTGGAAAAAAATAGAAGCTAAACTAACATACATTTGACAAGTGCCGTGAGTATAACTCTACCACTCTGTTACTATTTGATGAGAATTTATGCCGTGTTGTATAGTTAATAGTGTTGTGTTGTATAGAAATAGCCGTTAGTATTGCAATGGTACAATGAGCACGATACTACGATATTTCTTTAAAAGCTTATCGTGAAGACAATTTAATCATCCATGATCAAAAAAGCATCACAGCGCACAGCCCTACATGACAGGCCACAAAAAACTTTAGGTAGCAATAACATTAATTCATTAATATTTATGAGCTTCATCATCTGTCTTTTTCAGAAGGGTATACTATACTACATTTATCAACACAGAAGCCATGGTGAAAGAACCAGTAAAAGCACAGCAGACTCATAAATGAGAAAAATGCCAGGTTTTCCTATTATACAGTATATGTGTGAGGCCTTGAAGATTTATTATATAGATTACTCAGTCTACATACACAAATAGCCCACTTTAAATAGGCTTACATTACCTTTCATTCATATTACTACTACCATAGAAACAGAAGCAATGAGTGAGCTAAAATGAATTTAATGTCACTTAGCACTAACAAAATGCCTCATTCAGCTTTTTTCGAAAGCAAAGATTATAAATTATTTGTAGGCCAACAAGTACAGTCTTTTTACAAGCCAATTTACAATTATACCATATTATACAGTTCAAACGTCTCTTAAAAACTGTCTTTTATGCATACAGGGGGTACATTTATTTAGGCAATAAATACAGTAAATCACTGTACTTGAACTGTCTTAGATTTAAATGTTATGTATTCCTGTGATGACAAAGCTGAATGTTCAGGAGCCATACTTGAGCCATTACTGTTTTATTACAAACACTAAAAACAGTTGTGCTTAATGCATTCTTGTCAAATAAAATATTTTATTTCTGATTTAATAGTATTTTAGGGCTAAACCAATTCAATTAGATTGAGACAAAATTACCTGAAAATGTATGGGAAATGGAATACATACATACAGTGGGAAACCTGTATGGTAATCAGCATCTTTGCCATTCCATATGGAGGCACATCAACTACACACCTGTTATCAGGGCCCTGAGTTTCATACAAATTTGCTTACTGAGGGCCCGTTTACACTTGCTAATAAACTGCATTTTCATCAGTCCAATCACAAGTGTATGACACTAAACAAACTGCACTTCTGCCGTATGCATTTTTGCACTGTCTTCACAACACAATTTTTACAATCACAAGTGTCTGTGGACATTCATACACACTGTAAACATGCAGCCCAGTTTTCTGTCTATGTAGATGATCCACATCAGCATACAACATAGCAAACCCAAGGCATGTGTTCAAACAGAAAATTTTGTGCGTTGTACAGAATGTATGTCAAACGTATCCGTCCCGAGTGAGAATGTAGAAAATGAAGTAAAGCCAGGCATTAAAAAGGGACTAACAGTTTCTACACCTACAAACAGTGCCTGAATTAAAGTATATGGAATAGAAAAATACGACAATTTACAGTAAAATTATTTAATGCTACTTATTGGAGTCAGACGTGTTAAGAAGAACCTGCTGACACTCAAGACTGAAGGCTAGAAGAGCACAAGTGTGCAAACTAAACCCTGTGAAAACAAGCTAACTGGACATCACACAGCCCAGGAAGCAGCGATTGGCCCCATCAATAATTAACTTCAATTACATGAATTATTCATTTCTCCTCCAGCCTGGACATGCACCTGTAACAACATATTTCATTACAGAAACCGGATCTCAGGGCTTTGGAGATGCTGTGTTGTGAAGCTGCATTTGGGGACCATTTCAGAGCTCAGTGAAGCACCTGACAGACACGTCGCTCCACTGTTTTACCCCCTTCAGCTGAGAGACCCACACAACACGACAAACACGCTCCCACTTTGACAGGCCAAATGCCTCATCTGTAACATCCTTAAACAGGAGCTGCAGAAAGGGTGAAATAATCAAAACTATCCACTGTTATAAATAGTAAAAAAACGGGTCACCCAACATGATCTGTGTGTTGCATCAGGATCTGGCTCTCTCTCTTTGCCAATTACCCTCATTATCAGCTGCGCTTTCAGTGGCACGGACACTCTCGAATAAAGAGAGATCAATAGAAATGCACAGCCCAATGAGGGCCGACACCTGGACCGCATGCTATTGTCATGAAGAGGGCTCATTACCAGGCTCTCTGCTAAGCAGGTGTAACATTGCCACGGCGACGAGATGCAACTCCAAAAAATTACAGCAGCTTTAGATGATCACAGTCAAGCTGTTGACAAACTGTTAGCATCAACAGCCACCCCTGATCTCATTATGTTAATAATGCAAATGCAGATCTCATTTGCTCACAATTACTACAGTACAGTGCTTTACATCACTGACAGAGCTCTACTAAGTTACAATAAAGTTTGACAGATGGAAAAAATAGAAAACAGATTTTTTGGGGTGGAGGGAGGGGGATTATTCAAGTCAACAATAAAACTAATGAAGTATCAGAAATATGATTATATTTGTAAATGGCACTGAAAAGAGTGTGATTTATATTAAAGATTTATATCAACGGTATGACAGGAAATTTAAAAACTTTATGAAAATATTATATATTTGATGCCGTTTAAAATATACCTATACAATTTTAAAAAGGAGAAAAGTAGCTCAAATAATGATCACTTTCTGAATTATGCAGATTTCTTTCATGAATAAATTATTTTTAAGCAACATGATTCACAGTTTCATATTAACTACCCTAACCACACGGTAGTTAAGTACCCTAACCACACGTTTTACATATCAGTAATATTGTCTTACAAGATTCTCTTGACAAATATTGACAAAAATATATATTTTACAAATGTTTATGGTATCACTTTATTTTGATGGTCTCTTTATTGCATTTTGTTGAATTTCAGTTACATAGCATCTACATGCCAACTGATTCTCATTAGATTATAAGTAGACTGTTAGGTTAGGGTTAGTGCAAGTTAACATGTACTTGCAAGATTTCAATCATTATGCAGTAACCATCCTTCATCTTCTCATCAGTGTCATGCATCTAAACAGTCTCTGGGCCATAGTCTAGAAAGATTTTGGATATCTTATTGGACACTTTTAATGCTTTAAAATGGTTTGCTGCCTTCATAAAAGCGCCCATGTCTTGAGGTTGTATAGTATGATGTGATTTACGTTATATGTGCGAATTGATTGGACAGGAATCACAGGACTAATTTTTCTTCTTAGCCAATCCCCACAGACAAGAAAAATAAAGTAGTGACTGCAGTTTGGAGGAAAATAGTAGAAGTAAAAGTACCAATACTGCACTAAATATGTACTCAATGGAAAGTAAAAGCACACATTTTTAAAACTACTTAGTAAATTACAATTCCTAAGAAAAACTTCTTATTTACAGTAGTTTGAGTATTTGTAATTTGTTACTTCACACAACTGCTAATACTCAAATGAGAAGTAATTGGCATGTAGTTGCAATGCAACTTTTAGTCAACAAAATGTGCAATAGGGACCATCAAAATAAATTGTTACCAAGTTTATTTGTTATGTTTTCTCACAATCCCCTGACAATTAAACAAACTAAACATTTGTGCTTTTTAAAAGCTGTATTAACCTTGGTTTTGTGTTGCATTTTTAACATCTTAAAATCTTCCGACAAAAAAAAGATTTTCGTCATTGACAGCCTGCAAAACACATTAGTGTAGATGAGACAACCAGATTTAAACCGGATGACAAAGAGAAAAATTAAATTTTCTTCAAGATAACGGAAGAGCAATTCCAAGCAAATGTCAACCTTGCCATGAAAAAAATTATGTTTTCGCCAAAATAGCGAAACCGTTTCTGCATTTTTTGTGCAAGCAAGTATTTTACAGTGCTTTAAAAATACTCAAAAATTTATCTGTTAATGTTTTCAAACAATTATATTTGATTTACCAAAATCACACAAGTGCCAATTTCACATCGGTCACATCCATAACAGAGCTTTTTCCTCATGAATGCAAAAAATGTCAAATAAAATAAAATTAATCTTTTTTGTTCTATAGAGAGCCAACTCTTATCATTTTGATGAGCATTATTTCTTTTGGGTTGTGCAGTTTAATTCACAGTATTTCTACAAAGTATGTTGTACACTGTAATCTCGCAGACTTTTTTGGTCACATCCATAACGCATGTTTATTTTTCTCATTTAAACTATAAAAAATGTTTACAGATTGACATTTTTCTGCTCCCATAACTCTGTGATGAGTTGTTTTGGAAAATATAAACAGATGGTTAATATAATGTTAATATCTACTTTCTATGTGAATTTTTGTTTTGAGATTTTACTGTATATGTCACATCCATAACGCTGGAATTGTTTAGTAGCCAGATTTAATAAACAACGAATAATCTAACAGTTTGAAAAGTTGCTCCTCTCGTTGTACAAACCCGCATCACTTTTATCGGGCTCCGCTCTTCTTGACCGACTTCAGCAACCTGTTGATGCGTTCAAACCTGAAGCTCCAAGCCCCAGAGAACACTGACAGGACGGACAGCGACACGTAAAGTATATCGGATGGATCGATTTTTAATTAAAACAATTTTACCAGGAGCTCTTCAATCAATCCGAACCGGTCCACATCAGTAAACCCGAATCCACTCAAGCGTGTCCACGAGAATTAAAGCGATTCCCGGAGCGAACAAAGCGGCTAAGTTGCTGCTGTCGCTGTTTTAAAAACACTTTCTGCTTTTAGAGAAAGTTTACCCAGTTGGTAAGCTGGTCAGCTCGTGAATTAAACCAGTTAATTAACAATTTAACCTTACCGTCGCGATAACCAACACGCAAGGCTTTCAGCGCACAAATAAAGCACTTGTATTTGTTTTGGATTAGTTTAAACGATTTCAAAACAAACAGACAGAAGTTGGCGAAGCAGATGAGCTAACCAACTAGCGTGCTAATGTGACTCTAACAGGCAGCAAAGGGCGTGAAAATACGTCCAGATGTACATTACTCAACCTCCATGGCCCGACACATTTGCATTCAACTCATTTTTGATCTCTCTAAGCAGTAAAAAGATATTCACCTCAGCCTTGTGCTTAGATCTGCCCTGGCTTTACTGTTCTTTTCCCTCTCTCTCTCCTCCAGTTGCTGCTGCTGCTGTGTGTTGCTCCCGTTGGTAAGTAACTGTCTCCACGACTACAGTCACTATGGCGAGCGGGGGTCTCGAGGCAACTGTTGCTACCGTCCTCTTCATACGTCAAAGGCTAAAAAGCGAGAATGGGAGGAGTCGGATGTTAGCTCCTCCCCTAACGCGCTCGGCCCCGGGTTGATTCCCGCGGCGAGCGGCGCACATACGCGCCTCGGATCTGCTCTTTCTCCGCCAAAAACATGTCATTTTGCCGCGCTAACTGCCAGCGGAAGTTGATAAACTGTCCTAGAAGTTCTTGGGTTACGTTTCTTTCC
>CAIGQZ010033059.1:16602403-16624457 GCA_903798205.1 Danio tinwini
CTGAGTATTTCAGAAACTGCTGGTCTACTGGGATTTTCATGCACAACCATCTCTAGGGTTTACAAAGAATGGTACGTTGCCTGGTCTGATGAGTCTCGATTTCTGCTGCAACATTCGGATGGCAGGGTCAGGCTTTGGCATCAACAACATGAAAGCATGGATCCGTCCTGCCTTGTATCAAGGATTCAAGTGGGGGATATTTTCTTGCCACACTTTGGACCCATTAGTACCAATTGAGCAAAGTCAAAGCCACAGCCTACCTGAGTATTGTTGCTGATCATGTCCATCCCTTTATGACCACAGTGTACCCATCTTCTGATAGCTACAGGATAACGCGCCATGTCATAAAGCACAAATCATCTGAACCTGGTTTCTTGAACATGACAATGAGTTCTCAAATGGCCTACACAGTCACCAGAACTCAATCCAATAGAGCACCTTTGGGATGGAACGGGAGATTTGCATCATGGATGTGCAGCCGACAAATCTGCAGCAACTGTCTCTGAGGATATTTCCAGTACCTTGTTGAATCTATGCCCTGAAGGATTAAGGCAGTTCTGAAGGCAAAGTGTGCTCCAACTCAGTACTAGTAATGTGTACCTAATAAAGTGGCCGGTGAGTGTATATATAGGCTAGTGACTATATAATATGTATAAACAAGGTGCCATTTATTTTTTTGAGTCACCTTTAAAACAACACAGCTCTAATTATGTGGTTTTAGTTAGCATACCGTGGTACCAAGGTGAAAACAGTGTTAGCTAATGGCATGCTGAAATAAACCAATGATGTACGGTTCCAGTGAACAGCAGGCGGCGCTGCAGTTTTCCGGGATTTTTGTGGGCGTGTGCGCTATTGATTATTGGCGCGCTTCTCTCTGCGTTCATGAGCAGGCGTGAACTTCATGAGGTCAACCGGTGTGGGTTTCTGTCAGTCTCACACATGAATAGAAACATCATAGAAGCATTATTTGTCTCTCGCATTATCTCTCTACAACTGATTAAAATCTATATCTGAATCTGACATTTGCATGAAGCTTGACTTTCGGTGACAATTTCAACACCTGGACGCCCTCATATAATAAACCATCGGTGAGTAAAATCTTTACATCTTTCTCATGAGAATAGATTTTTTTAAGTCTTAACGTTATTTTAGTGATGCAAATAACAAATCTCTGTAATTCCTACAAGTAACTTGTGTTTACATTTGCGTCATTAGCGACCAAGCAAGATCTTCCGGTTGCTCACGTGATCGTGCATGTCTGTAATGTTATTTAAAGAAAAAAGGTAATACAGATAAAATCGTCTCCGATTGGTTAGATCATTCATTTCAAAATTGTAAACAATATAACTAAATTTATAAAGCAATACAACAACAATATTTGATCATTGTGCTGAATTCTACGCGAAATTAATGATACAATAAAAATCTAAGAAATAAGCAAAACATGAAAAAATATAGAGAATAAACATGAAACAAATTAAAGCAGCTAACGACGTTTTTTTAAAAACACATACAAGTAGCTGAGTCACAGATACCACTTTCTTAAATTGGCTGGTAACTCAACCAGCAGCATCCTCTGGCAAATTGTAGTACACTGATGAGGGTGTATGGGCACACAAACACACACACACTGCACTGATGATGAATGTCGATGACCGCGAGTAACCTTCCTCCCGCGTGGCCTGATGCTGCGCTGGAATCGGCGTTGAGGATCTGGTAGTCCTTCAGCCGCGTCACGTGATCATCGTATGGTAGTCCTGAGCCACGCTGCCATTGGCTGATCGAGAGTCTGACTATCTTGGAGAGAAACATCATCATCGCCACAGAGTCATTTCAAAATACCGATTAATTATTTACAGTAGGTAGCTGAGGCAAGACGTTGCACCATATATGCACATTAGCAAACTTTATTAGAACACAGATTAGAACTATGATGATGGATAAAAAAACGCAAGGTTACTGGGTTAGTTTTGCGTTGACAGTCCAACCCCTTGTGAGTACAGAACCTGTCAAAAGTGAACCTATCAAAATGTATAGGCGTATAGATTATCGGCTTACAAGTTATTTTGATATTAGCCAAAACAGCATCTCTAAAAGTTTGAGCAATAGAATCAGCAAAATAGCTATGATATGCAAGTCTTGTGACAATAAGCCCAATAATTATAGGTTTGAATTGACTTCATGAATATTAGAAATCTTATTCTAAATATGAATAATAGAATTGAGACGTACTATGTCTGCCATGTTGTCATTATCACACGATCTATCCGTGTCAGTTGTTGCTTCTCTGCCATTCAGAAATGATCTCACATGACCTTATAGGATAGTGTCCAGTGGATGCACATTTCTTGCCTTTTTTCCCTATGAATTTTGACATACTTCTCGATATTGTTTTTTACATACTATATAGTATGCAATTGCAAATGCACCATGTGTACACTACCTGACAAAAGTCTAGTCTCCTATCCAAGTTTTAGAAACAACAAATAATAACTTGACTTCTAGTTGATCATTTGGCATCAGAAGTGGCTTATATGAAAGGCAAAGGCCTCTAGATTAAATTTATTTTACCAAAGTAAAATATGATCATGCCTTAATTTTTAATTATTTAATTAGGACAGTAAGGTCTGACTGTCTTATCAAAAGTCTTATCACTTAACAGAAATAATGTACAGTATAGAATATAAAGTCATAGTGCAGTGGAAAAAGAATTAATATTGTGTATGACTCCCATGAGCTTGGATGACTGCATTCATACATCTCTGCAATGACTCAAATAACTTATTAATAAAGTCACCTGGAATGGCAAAAAAAGCGTTTTTGCAGGACTCCCAGAGTTCATCAAGATTCTTTGGATTCATCTTTAATGCCTCCTCCTTCATCTTACTACAGACATGCTCAATAATGTTCATGCCTGGTGACTGAGGTGGCCAATCCTGGAGCACCTTGACCTTCTTTGCTTTCAGGAACTTTGATGTGGAGGCTGAAGTATGAGAAGGAGCACAATCCTGCTGAAGAATTTACCCTCTCCTGTGGTTTGTAATGTAATGGGCAGCACAAATGTCTTGATACCTCAGGCCTTTGATGTTGCCATCCACTCTGCAGATCTCTCACATGCCCCCATACTGAATGTAACCCCAAACTATGATTTTTCCTTCACCAAACTTGACTGATTTCTGTGAGAATCTTGGGTCCATGCTGGTTCCAATAGGTCTTCTGCAGTATTTGTGATGATTGGGATGCAGTTCAACAGATGATTCATCAGAAAAATCTACCTTCTGCCACTTTTCCAAATGGTCAACTAGAAGTCAAGCTATTATTTGTTGCTATTACAACTGGGATCGATGACAAGACTTATGTCAGGTAGTGTATTCCAATGCCCTTTGGAAAACATAAGGAAGTTCAACCAGCAGACACTGAACTTCCTGTATGTTGGGTGGGTTTAATTGGCAGGATGATGAGTAGGAGCAGGGGACTTTCATGACTCTGCTTGGATTGATTGTTTATCTCTTGCATTTGCCTTAACCCATAAAATAGTAACATAACATTTTAAATTGAGCACTCATCCAACTATACCTTACTACTTCCTACGAATTCTTTAGCTGTTTACACGTGCAAGCTCTTCTTATCTTCATGTATTTGAGCAACAATTGTCTTGTATGCAGACTTTTTCTTTCCCACAAAGACAAATTGGTGTTTCATTTGATTGGATGGGCCACCGCCACCTTGAAACTTGAGTAGCATCAATGCTGCTCGGTAGACTAAGCAGAGCGCCCTGAGAAATGCAAATTCTCACCTTACAGGCTTTTTAAGATAGTCAAATGAAAAGATCTTGAATTAGTATGTGGCTGTTGGTGAAGTGAATGTAATGAGCCATTGAGAGAGAGTTAACAGGTCACGTGAGCTCACGGAATGAACCTCAGGTATAGTTTGAAGGTCTGACTCATTTGTTTCAGTACTCAGTAGTGGTTTGGATTTTAATTGTTTCCAGAGACAAAGGGCCTGTCCCAATACCCACACTTGTGGTCTTGGCCAATTTAGGTTGCACAAAAGTTTCAGAAAGTAAGTGCTCAAGACTAAAAAAGTCCCAAAACAGTGACTGTTACAGTGACGTGTATTAACTATAGATATTCATGAGTACATGACAACCAAAACAACAATGGTGGAATACAGCACTAAATTTAAACAGAGGCCTAGTTTAGAAAGCAGCATAGTCAAATTCTGGCTTGGCATGCAAAATACAGTGTTTTTAGTAGTTTCCGTGAACCTGTGTCCACATTGTTGTCTGTACACAAAATCTTTCAAAACTACAAAGGAAACATCTTTTTAATTTTAATTGTTGTGTAAACATAACTTAAATCCGCTATAAACATATAGCATTTATTATGTTAACAAAACGCATGTATTTAAATCAAGCAACAACAAGAAAAAGCTTGTTAATTTAATTAGTTATTTCATATGGATTTAACAGATGTGTTCAAAGGATGAATGAAAGTAGCATATTAGAAGTAATAGACTGTTTTCTCTTCAGTTTTACAGATGCAGTGGTGTGATGTATGTGTTAAAACACAAATACTCAGTATATAGCAAACAATATTGAGCAGGCAAAGCAATAGTGACACATTGTTGCTCACACTTACGTTGCGACAACTGGTGGATCAAATAAAGTTGGCACTGCATTATATTTTATTTTTAGACCGTCTAAAAAGCATGCAGCAGACTTGTTTAAAAACGAATCTGCAATAAGATAAAGCTAACAAATGAACTGTCTAACTGACATGATCTGGGGCCTGTTTCAGAAAGGAGGTTAAGTGAAAACTGAGTATGTTAATCCTGAAATGCAGGAAGCATTTTCATTTCAGGAAGGGATGTATGTTAAACACAAAAGAATTAGAAATGGACTTGACTTGCCCTGCTTTCTCTTGTTTGATCTCTCATTAAAAACAGAATTCCAAAATACAGTTTCCCACATATCAGGATTAACATACTCAGAGTTTTCACTTAACCTCCTTTCTAAAAACCGGCCCCTGGAACACAGGTGTTAAAGTCAGTTCCTGGAGCGTCGCTGCTCTGCACAGTTTAGTTCCAACCCCAATTAAACACCCCTGATGAAACTAATAGAGTACTTTAGGCTTGTTTGATACCTACAGATAGGTGTATTGAAGCAGGGCTGGAACTAAACTCTGCAGAGCTCTGGCCCTTCAGGAATTGAGTTTGACACCCCTCATCTAGAACATCTTACATACGCCATGTCTATTTCTGACTTCTGCCTTAAGCCTTGCACTGCCTCTGACATGGAGATATGGACACAATGCACAAATTATCATGTTTTTAAGGCAACGCAAACACTGTGTTTTACACAACCTGGAACTGCCCTGTGTCTTGTTATCCTCCTTTGTCATTTTGTTGTTGGACACATCATGGGTTAGAATCTCTCGTATTTATTTTCCTACTACATGTGTGAATCAGAGTTATTGATGTAAAAGCAGGTGTTTTGCTGATGTGGTGCTTCACATAATTACTGTACACTGTACATTACCCAACCACAAAATGAGCTAGTTTTTCAAATTTAAGTGGATTGAACATAAAACAATTAAGTTGTCCCCCACCAAAAAACTCAAAAATTGGGTTGTTTCAGCACATAAAAAAAAAGTAGTTTCAACAAACAGCAAACATTATTTTTTGAGTGTATGACATACTTAGAAAAAAATCCTAAACTAGCTGTTTTGGCAACTTCGTTTTATCACAAGTTGTCTTTGGACTAGCAAGAAAGTTGTGATTTTAGTACAATGACACCTTTTGTCAAAATCTTAAGGCAAATATGATTTTTTTTTAATTCAAAAGATTAATTGGAAACACATTTTATTTGTCCACAAACGAAAAAACACTAATGTCCAGTTATGAAATATTCTCCAAGTATCTTAGGAAAATTAGGATTGGTAATTCAACAGAAATATTGCTGTGTTTTGTATTAGTTAAAACAAGATAATAAACCATATGGACGATTGTGTTATCAGGATCTGAAAGCACTCCTTTAGTAAATGTGTAAATAACACATGCAAACAGAGACAGCTGGTTCAGATTTAACAGCAACATTCAAATAATCTTATTTAGATTGCTCTGTAACCTTGGTGAAAGAAATCTCGATTTTAATATGCATTTTTGACTATCTTGTTTCTTGATTTACATTGTGGATTGTGGAGGAGGGTATGTGATGTCAGTGTGTTTTCCTGTTTCAAAGGAAACTGCGCTTTTCCTGTTTCTGTATGCTGAAGGAGAAATTTCCTGTTCTTTTAAGTGAAACTGGGAAACGTGTCATGGGATACTGACGAAAAACAGACAGAAAGAAAAAGTTGCATTATATTAGTCTATATGCCACATGACATACGTTTATATTAAATGTAATGCTGGGCCAAAGATTAATCATGATTTAATCACATCCAAAAGAAAACAAAGTTTATTTTTACATATAATACATACACACACACACACACACACACACACACACACACACATATATATATATGTATGTGTGTTATTTATTTATATACACACACAATGCTCAGCATATACGAGTACACCCCTTACAAATCTCTCATTTAAATCTATATTTTCTATAGGAAGCTTTACAATATTATAATTGTGCATATACATTAGATTAGTCAGTACTGAAGCTAATCTGACAAAATAACTTATAATAACAGTCCAGAATTAGTACACTTAAATTTATATGTTAGGGAAAAATAGTAAACAAAAATGTAAGAAAGAGTAAAATTCAAGAAAAACAAAAAATGTAGAAAATTTTGTTGAAATTTTGTAGTTTGTACTTTTGTTTTCATGGATTCAATTGTATTATCTTTCTACTTCTAAAAATGTTTGGTGACTAAAATATTATTTTAATACATATATCTGTTTAATAAATCTGTTTTGTTCAAATACGCCAATAAACATCTATATTTTCTGATAAATTACTAAAAATATTCATTGCAAAATGTGGTGTACTCAATTATGCTGAGCACTGTATATATATTTTTTTTTCATTATGTATATGTGATACACGCACGTACATAGAACCAGAATT
This sequence comes from Danio tinwini, assembly GCA_903798205.1. Lineage (NCBI taxonomy): Eukaryota > Metazoa > Chordata > Actinopteri > Cypriniformes > Danionidae > Danio > Danio tinwini. The sequence continues at coordinate 16,609,485 of CAIGQZ010033059.1, forward strand.
ACACAAAACAATTTTGTTAAATAGTTAAATGTATCTATAATTTGTATCATATACATGAATATTTTATATCTAAATATGAATAAACATTTTGTCAAATATCTGCATACATGTGTGTATTTATGTATACATAATAAATATACACACTGCACATTTAAATTGTCAACATAAACTTTTATTTTGGATGCAATTATTATTATAATTTTTTTGCCTGAATACCATTTTTCAAAGTTAGTTTATAAGTTAAAACATAGAGCTGGTGGAAACATGTAGTTTCGACATGTTTGTGCTAAATGTAAAATACCCTTTAGGTCAGAAGGCTGCTCTTCACATGTATTGATTATCTTTTCACAGTAAAGTTAGAAAAGAACTCTGTTACGCTTCCCAAGACTAGACTACATTTATTTGATCAAAACTTGGGTAAAACTTAATAAACAAGTTAAATATTAACAATTCCAAATAGTTGTTTTGTATGTAAATATTTTATACAATGTATTCCTACATCTGGAATTTTTAAATGCATTTATTTAGTATTATCCATTATGATTAGAAATCAGAGCTTAAGAGGGACATGGCATGATACTGTTTGTAAAAGTCAAGGTTTTAATACCATTAAAATGTTCTGTTATATCATTCCTAAGGTATATGTAAGGTTTTTTTAATATATATTTTTATGCGTTGTAAAGAAATGTGTTTTCGAAACTAATAAAGAGAGCAGAAGAAAATGATTTATTTTAATTATTAAGCCTGACATGTTTAATGTTCCAAAATATTATAAATGTTTCTCAAAATAAAATAAATTGCATTTAATGGGAAAAAAGTTTGTTTTGTTTTACCCAGACATTAGAGCAGTAATTAAAATACCATGATACCAAGAAACCGTGGTATTTTTATTCAAGGTTATTATACCGTCAGAAACGGTGTTTGTGAATCATACCTCTGAGTGTGTCTTTACTTGTTCAGCAGTATTCATTTATTTTTATAAGGAGATAGAGATACATAGGCAGTCTCTTTATCTGCATACATTTATCTCTTTATCTCTTTATCTAAGATGCATAGTAATCTCTTTATCTTATTTATTCTTTTTTCAGTCTTAAAAAAGACTGTTTATTATAAATAATACAGTAAAATAGTATCTCAGAGTGACAATATCTTTATTTGGGGTTATGTTTACTATTTTGATGCATTTAAAATTGTAGTTCCTGCGATGAAAAGCTGAAATTTCTGCATTATCACTCCAGTCTTCAACATTTCACCAGATGACTTGAATAACTATAACTATTCCTATTAAGACAAAGCTGAATTTATGATCGCTTCTCAGGCCTTTTGGCTAAGATCACGATTGCCTCTTGAAGGTTTCCTGGCTCGAGATAATCCTTGTATCGCGAGCTCCCAACCTTTGAGAGGTAAAAAACCCCCCCAAAAAACAATATTTTTTCTAGAATCAATATACCCGTCTGGAAAATTATGCTAATTTGCTGCTCAAGAAACATTTAGCATTTTTTTAATTATCGGTGCAATAAAAATGGTGTGCAGCTTAATATTTTTGTTAAAACGATTTTTTTAAAACCTAAAAACACAATGGGAAAAGGAACATCATAAGATGGTCACATTTGAACATGTCAATGTGTTCTTGAAAAAGCGTTTGTGCTGTGCCACAAGTTCCCACGTTAATAACAGAGCATCACTTTATTTCTTGCTTCTCAGAAATGACATCCTACCACTGAACAAGCAAACCAGAAATACAAGAACGAGCTGTCGATCACATGCAGTTTTAGGCATTCAAATAATCTGTTAGCTAATCTAAAATTAGGCCATCCATGGGTTTAGTCAAACCTAGTTCTGTTGCCTTTTTGACCCTTACACAACATATACACATTTACCAACTGCTCTCTTTGCATTTCTTGTATGAGAACAGCTCATTTTAGCATCTCTTTCCACACATGCGTTTTGGTTTTGCTGGTTAGATCAGATGAACTTTGGCAGTTCAGCATCATCTGTGTCTGCTCATGCAAAGGAGGCTGTTAATTATTACAGAATTGCATTATGCAGATGCACGCCAGCACAGAATGCTCTTATTACGCCAGCATATAAATGGGACAGATGTGTGTTGGTGGGTTACATGCCTATCGCCTGATGCCAGTGCAGCTGTGCTGGCTTTTTCTAGGCTAATATATCACTCAAGGTTGCACTGTAATAACCTCCCAGCATCTGCACTGGTTAGTATGTATGAGTGTGAGTGGTGCATGTGTTTTTTGGCCCCTCCCCTTCCTCTCTCCTTCAGTGGGCTGGTATGCCTATATATGGAGGATGAATCTTGTGGTGTGAGTGATTTCAGCCAATTGGAGCCCGAGGAGTGTTTCAGGGGGGGTTTGAGGATTCTGCTGTCGTGGAGGGTGTGGTTTTTGGAGGAGGGGAAAGCCTCTCTGTTTGAAAATGAATGTACTACATGCACAGTTGTAGGGTGTAAGGAAGCCGCCATCATTTTGGAGTCGGACGATAAGGCAGCTGGCAATTTAAAACCTCTTGATTCGGAAAAGCCAAAGCCAGGGCAGCGTTTTTCATCCCGTGAAGATGCACTGTAAGTTTGTGTTTTTGTATTTAGTGTGTGAGGTGATGATTTTATAGCATTTGCAGTTGGTATGGATGATCACACAAGCTGGGAGTTTGTATTTTAAGCAACAGATTTGTGTGTGTGGTTATCAGTGTTTTATGTGTTTGCGTTGATGATGGATGTGAGTTTAAATGATATTAATGATGATATTATATCATATTGAGGCGTGGTCCTGTTTGTGCCGGGGGAGATGATTCTTGCATATGAATGACTGGGTTTCAGTGAGCATTTACATGCATGTGTTCGTCACACAGATTGGTTCTCTTTTAAAATAAGCAATGGAAAGTTTCTCCTGTTATTGCGAGATGGATTTTAGCTTTCCATGCTGGTATACAGATGGTAATTTTTGGGTGGGGGCCGATTGTGGTCGTCAGTTGCTGCCAGCATCTGCTGTGTGGGACCCCCCCCCCCCCATTTTTCTTATTCTCCTGTTGAATATTATATAGTAACATAGACTGAGATGAACAGCAGGAGCATCGGCTGTATATGACAGGATGTTAGTAGTGTTTGAGGTGTGGCTGACGTGTGTACACAGGGAATGGAGACATGTGTGCTATATGGACAGATTCTCCCATCATTCTATGGGGCAGATGCCTTGTGGGTAGATGTGATGATGTCTGAAAAATTCAGGAATTTTTAAACGCATTTATTTAGTATTATCCATTATGAGTTGAAATCAGAGCTTAATGTTTATATCTTCTTGACAGTATTTCATGAACTCGTTGTTCAGATCATCATATTTTAGTGAGTCATTTACTGTGCTGTTAGTGAATCATACATTTGAGTGTGTCCTTACTTGTTCAGCAGTATTCATGGCTGAGTAATTATTTATTATTATAAGGAGATAGAGATACATAGGCAGTATCATTCAATAATGTAATGTCTGTATAATTTTAAATGCTTACAAGAAGTATCTTTTGCTCATAAAAAGACTGCTTATTATAAGGAAATACGGTATTATATTAGTATTTTAAAATGTGATATATCATAGTTAGGGTTTTAAATTTTGATGCATTTTATTTTTTAATTCCTTATACAAAAAGCTGAATTTTCAGCATCGTCACCTGGTCTTATAATATATTTTACCAGATGACTTGAATAACTATAATAACATTTTGATTAATTATATTATCAGTTTAATAAATCCTTCTACAGTAAAATAATTAGTGCTGGGCAAAGATTAATCACAATTAGTCGGATCCAAAATAAAAGTTGTTTTTTATGTAATATATGTGTGTGTGTGTGTATTATATATATTTACTAAGTACAGTGCTCAGCATATATAAGTACACCCCTCACAAATCTATCTTTTATTTAAATTTATATTTTTAATAGGAAGCTGTACAATATTATATCTGTGCATATACATTAGATTAGTCAGTACTGAAGCCAAATCTGGAGCTTATCTAACAAAATAACTTACAATAATGGTCCAATAACTAGTATACCCAAATTTATGTTATAGAAAATATTAAATGCAAATTTTAAAAAGAGAAAAAATTAAGAGAAGCAAAAAAATGTAAAAATTTAGTTGAAATTTTGTAGGTTGTAATTTTTTTGCAATATTTTGCTTGAATTTAATTGTATTATTTTCAATATCTATATATATTTGGTGACTAAAATGTTATTTTAATAAATATATCTGTTTAATAAATCTGTTTTGTTTAAATGCACCAAAATACATTTGCCTATATTCACTGAGAAATGGATAAAAATATGGGGTGTTCTCAATTATGCTGAGCACTGTATATATAATACACACTCATATATGCAAAACAAAAATATTTACATAGATATTTAAATTTATATAAAAAATGTATAATATATATATTTTATATCTAAATATAAATAAACATTTTCTCAAACATATGCATGCATGTGTAATTAAATACACATAATAAATATACACCATACACACAAAAATGTGTACACAAACTTTTATTATGGATGCGATTTATGGCGATTAATCTTTGCCTAACATTAAAAATAATATAAAACAAAACATACAGACCTCAAACATTTGAACAGCAGTATAGATCTAAATTAAGCCAGATCTCTTCCTGATGCAAATTCATCAGGACTGTTGACAGAAAGTCCCTCAGCAGTGCCAGAGTGGAAAGTACAGGACTACTGTAATCCGCAAGGACCACAATACTCTTTTCCAAATATATATATATATATATATATATATATATATATATATATATATATAAACATTTCGAGATATGATAGATGTTAGACGAAGGGTGAAATTTCAACCAAAGAAGCATCCCTCTTCTTGCACCCCCATAATTCTTCCATTTCCACTGTCACTCATGCATTTCCATCAGTAGTTCTGAATACAATAAATTTCCATCGAGTAAAGAAGGCCTTTGTCATCATGACCATCATCCCACAGCTTTAGACTGATTATCGTGTGGAATGTGGATGTGTAGTTCTAGACACAGATATAAATCACAGAATTTAGGCTTTGTAATTGAGGTGTTCAAAGGTTGCTTTAATTCACACATAAAAGAATTCCACATAAAAGGCTAATCAAGTTCATAACAGTGTTGTAACAATGCTCAAATTTCTTGTTTCATGATGTAACAGTGTTGTAAATATTAAGACTCAGTTCCATTGTTGATAGCATACTGCCACTGCATTAAATAAAATGACAGTATTTATACTTTATACTATGTCTTAATTTCTTTATTTGCAAGAGTTCAATCCTAAAGCATAGCTCAATGTTAAGGAGTTGTTACAACCCAGACAAATTTCTATTCGCTAGTCTAGAAAAAAATAGCTAAATAGAGGAAAATACAAATGTTTGCTGTTTGCGTTGCTACATTTGCATTCTGCAATTTTATTTCCAATTTCAGTATTACCGAAGACTCTAGAACAAACAAGACATGTCACTCGTATAGTTTTGAATGGGGAAAAGTGTAACGGTCAAAATGGCGAATGAAGCCCCGCCTACTAGTACAGGAGCCAATCGTCAGTCGGGAAAAGCTTCGACCATACGTGTGCTTTTACCACAGTTTGGTGGTCAACAAACGCACTGGAATCTCAGTGAATACTTGCTTTACAGACATAAGAAATATATCCAAATAAAGCTTGAAATATGTGCTTTTAAATGAACCAACTACACTTGAAAACAAAAGTGTTTTGATTGTGTAATCTGTATGAAATGAACTGAAGTACAGGACCTCCTGTCAAACGCACATCACATGACAGCAACTACTCAAACGCCCACAAACTTGTAAACAAAGAGTCGCTGTCATTTCTGGAGGAGATTCGCCATCAAGACCAAGTTGTGGATTATTTCAGAAGAGCAGCGCGATCTGACGAAGCATTATCCAGAGGATGATAACTTGTAACACTGCCATAAATGAGGTTGGTGTCATGATCACGACCTGAAAATATGCAGATTTAGTTGGGTTTGAACATTTAGAAGCTCAGCTTATGGGACGGTTGTTGTTTAACTTTATTGGTGGTTAACAGTTTTATTGGCTTGGCTAACAGTTTTGGAGAATTTGATGTTTCCCCAATCAGACAGAATGCCAGAGGTGTTTCAACGATGGCCACTGAGTGAAATTGCTTGCCTTAAAGGGTCTTTGATATTACAGAAGACTGTGCTAGCTAAACTTATATAAAGTTGAAAGATTATTAAAGACAAGTGAAAAGTCAGTATAATAAACAAATAAGTGAATTACAATCAATAGCTTGACAAAAAAAATCTGATGTTTTCAGAAGACCTTTCTTTTAATTTCAGTTTAGATGTAACCAACTCTGCCTTAAAGACATTAATTAACATCCAGTAAATTATGCCTGTATGTTCAAGTGCAAGAAAATGTAAACAAAAATGTTCCATTTCAAATATTTTAGTATTGTTAAGGCATTTGGAATTCACATTTTAAATTATGCTTGAGTTCAAATACCACATAAGTCAAAACGAGTTCATCCTGTGGTGAGGGAAATCAGGGAATCTTGGGAATGCTCTGTGATTCTGAATGGCTTTGTCTTCACCCACAAGCTAAAAGACACAATATACGTCAGTCAAATCAGCAATGAGATGCAAAATCACGTGACTTTATAAATCGCAAATGAGCCAGTTTGATGCTTTTAGTGCCATGCCTTCAGTTTCCAGACAAGGGGGTCTGTTTGTGAGGATGTTATCAGGCGAGCTGACGTCTGCACCATTGTTGAATGTGTGCAGGAGTCGGTCAGGGCTGGAAGTGGCTGGTGTTTGTGAAGAGCTCATGCCATGACGCCTACTGAGGGTGCTTAAGGTCGCCTCTGGAGGGAAGTTGCCAAGGTGAATGGATTGGAAAAGAGGAAAGGGAAGAGGCTAAATCACTCCAAGCAATGTTGAGTGTTTTAGTTTCACTGGAGTTGACACATCTGCTGTTAAACTGCTGGTGAATTTTGGCAGATTAATGAATTGATCTGATGATCTACAGCAGCGTTGATTTGAAATTGAACCTGAAAGACTTTCTCTAAAACGTAAATTATTAAAACTACATGTGTTTTATTTGCTTATATTTTCAATGTATTACTACAGAAAATGTCCTTATGCTGTACACTACACTATGGTCATTTTTTTACCGTTATACTAGGGTAAAAATATTCAGATTTAGATTTTCTTTCTTGAAATGTGCATCTATTATTAAATGTTTGAATATGGCACATGAATGTATTGGTTGAAACAGTTGTTGATATTGATAATTATTTTAGTTAAATGAACTTGAATTGTATATTTCAAATAGGGCTGTGCAATATATCTGATCTCAAATATGCAAATCACAATGGTTTGGAATAAATAAGTGATTTGTACAAACGTAACATGATGTATGCTGAAAAATGACTAAGCATTCAAGTCACCTTAAGGGAATAGTTAAAAAAATTCCTCTCCATACACTCACGCTTATGTGGTTCAAAATTTATACTTTTGTAATTTTTTGAATTTTTTTTTTCTGTTGAACAAGATATTCTGAAGAAACAAAGAATACTATGGAAGTCAATGCCTGTTTTAATTTTACATTCTAAATAAATTAATTTTCATCTTTGGGTGAACTATCATTTTAAGAAAACAAGAAGACAGCAAAGAAGTAACTCCACTCTGTGGTTGTTTACCTGATTGTAGCAATGCCTCAATTTTTTGGCCACCAAAAATTGCACCAAAATGGCATTTTCTGACAATATGAGCTGAAAATAGTGTGAGCCAGATAGTGCTGAGCCAGACTGTCAAGTACCATGAACACTGCATACCAGATGCAGAATGCACTGCGCTGTATAACCATGTTTTTCAATAAACTATGCAAAGGCAGGATAGAAGCACAAGAGAGGAGCGTGTGGGCCATGGTCAAAGTTTAAAATAGCTTAATATTCTGCTCTATTATGAACCAAACATGCACACTGGTAAAACAGAGTCCACTTAAATAAAGCGCTGACATGGCTTGTCATGCTGATGTATGGTTTATTAGGATATGACAACATTTGGCTAAGATAAAAAACTATTCGTCCCTCCAGGATTTTGGAAGACTTTTTTCTGAATTGTTTCTGAATTTGCAGCCTAAAATCTTGTGGCAATATTTGCTGTCTTATTTTGTGTTGATTTGTTGTAAACAATTATTTCACAGACACAAGTCTTTATTATATCTATTTTTTATTACTCCTAAACCCAGACACTGGGTTCTGTAACTTAAATTTAAAGGATCTTTTGTTTAAAATAAAAATCTTGTATCCATATATAAATTGTGTGCAACAGCTCAAAATCAACTAAATCATTGCATAGGTAGTCTCTCATGAAGCAATTTGTACATCTACAATGTGAGGGTTCAAAACAAATCTAAATATTATACATGAAATCAAGAATTTTGACCCATACCGTGTGTATACCAAATATATATATATATATACAGGGCGACGCAGTGGTGCAGTAGGTAGTGCTGTCGCCTCACAGCAAGAAGGTCGCTGGTTCGAGCCTCACCTAGCTCGTTTCTGTGGGGAGTTTGCATGGAGTTGGGTTCTCCGGTTTCCCCCACAGTCCAAAGACATGCGGTTAAATTGTCCGTAGTGTATGAGTGTGAATGGATGTGTGTGGATGTTTCCCAGAGATGGGTTGCGGCTGGAAGGGCATCCTCTGTATAAAAACGTGCTGGATAAATTGGCGGTTCATTCCGCTGTGGCCACCCCAGATTAATAAAGGGACTAAGCCGAAAAGAAAATGAATGAATGAATATATTGTGCAACATAAGACAAATGTGGTTATTATTATTATTTTTGGCTTTTGATTTTTGAAATCAGTATAATCTGAGTTAAGCTAAGTTAAAAAATACCTTTAAAATGTTTATTATTTATTAAATAATTATTATAAATAATTTTCAGTTTTTGGCCAAGTGCATCTAGAATTTTCAGGTTTATGCCCAGAATTATAACTTTGGTGCATCTCTACCTGATTGTTCTTGATGTTTTCAGGTTGTTTATTCCAGTGCAGCAAAATGATGGTGATGTTTATGTGATCAAATTACAGATATAATAGTGATGACATTTTAGATAACTTTTTTTAAATATCAAACCGCATATCAGCTATCGCATTATTTAGCATGCTATCATATTTTTCTTCGGTATCGCACAGCTCTAATTTCAAAATAGCATTATGTTGACATAATCCTGTACCCCAGCATTATTACCACAGTACTTTTCCTTTCTTTTTAAGTCTTAATCATAAACATGTCTTTATAACCCACCAGCATCATCAACTCATCCATGAAAGCTCCTAAAACCAAAACAAAACTAAAACCACTGAGCAGTAGGTCATGAAGCACGAGGCTAATGAATGGCACTCTGTTTATTTTTCACTCCGTTTTTATTTCAGACTCTCTTTTACTTTGATGAATACATCAGAAAGCCTGTTTTTCTGTCTGCTGGCCATTTCTAATTGTTCTCATCATGTGAGCGCATCACAGAAGGGCAGGAGCGTTGCTGGCAGTGTTTTTATGGCAGTGGCGTGTAAAAACAACATGCCTCTCTAAAGGTGCAGAGGTCAGGCTTTGGTATGGAGAGTGCAGGCGATAATATGAGAGTGGGCAGCAGTATCTTTCAGGACATGCTATGGGTTTCCTTTCTGCTCAGTCCACCCTGAGAGATAAGGAGACGGGGTCATGCTAAGGCATTTTGTGAAATGATGTGGTCATCTGCCAGAGCAATTGACATTTTAATGTTTTTCAATGAGACTATTGATTATAAAAAGTTGGATAAAATGAAGTGAAGGAAGACTAATCAGATGTTGGAGAACTTGTTCCCAAAGCTTGATTATAATAGTGAATGATCTTCTTTGATTAGAAATGAAGTTTAGAAAACTGAGGAAGAAACGGGAAGACCCTGCTCGTGTCTGATTTGAGATTTTGTCATTTGTTCATCCATGTGACTGTCATGCCAAGTCATGGGATAGTTCACCCAAAAATGAGAGTTCTGTCATTTACTCAATCTTGATTTTTATTACTTTTTTTTTTTCTGTTGAAACCACATGATATATTGACTTTTGGAAACCAGTGACTATAGGCTTCCATAGTATTTGTTTTAAATGTCAATGGTTAGAGGTTTCCAACATTCTTCAAGATATCATCTTTAGTGTTCAACAGAACAAAAGTTTGAGTAAATGTTTCACTTTTGGGTGAACTATCCATTTAACTTTAGATTAGATTAAGGGTACGTTAACCTGACACTGATTATTATATCTCCATTACATCTCCATCCTTCTGGTACTCCTAGTTACCATGCATTGGGGCCGGGTCAAAATCAAAGCTTTTTGGCATTGCATTATTTTCTAGTACTATAGATGTTCATAAAACCGATTAAGATGGCAATGGTTAGATTGACATTGTGTCTTGTGTATGTGTTACTATTGTTGACTTCTATGTAAAGTTGCCAGGTCTGGATTAAAAAATAAGCCTGCTTGTTAATGTAAACTACTCCAAAATAAGTCATGTTCTGTTGTTCCCATTGGTCAAAATTGGTCCTACAGTAGGAATGGGACGATAACTGGTTTCAAGGTTTACCGCGGTCGAGGTTTTAAAAACCGCCAGAATTTTCTGATTTACTATTCGGTATATGTTATTTTTTATGTGTTTTTTTGTGACTATTTTATTTATTTTTTTAGGGCAACAGTATCTCCAGTAGAAAAAGACCCTCCACATCAAAAGCTATTGTTCCAAAATATTTTAAATGTTTCTTAAAATAAAATATATTGTGTTCAACGGAGGAAAGTTTTTTTTACCCAGACATTTAAAAATAACTTATTTTGGAGTAGTAATCATGATACCTTGATATTGTGATGTTTTTTATCAAAGGTTATCATACCGTCACAATCTTATACTGGCTCATGCCTATTCTGCAGACAAAAAAAAGTTGTCCAAGTTCATTGAAAAACTATAGGTTCGGCCAGACTGCATGTACAGTCCAATTTGTGTCTTAGTTCCACACTCTCATGACACCAAAAAAGCTAACTTGAATAAAACTATTGATGCTGGACATTACAGTATGTCAATTGTACTTGTGACACCAGTGTATTAATGGTAATTTCAAATAAATATATCGAGTAAATATTACATACACATTTATTTAATGTTTTTAAATGTATTTATTAAGTGGATGTCTTGAAGCATGTTGTGTCATTCAATTAATAGTACTGTATATATTTATAGGTCACCTTGCTCTCTAGATATTGACATTAGGCATTAAGGGGAGGTCATTTGAGTGCTACTCCTAACACTGTGTCTGTTCTCATTAGTGACCGCGTGTGAACCCACGGCCATGTCCACAGCTGTAGTGATGGAGCATCCAGGAGAAGAGAGCCTTCTCCAGTCCTGTGGAACTGCAGACAGTCTCGCCTCTCTGGAAGACGCCGCCGCAGAGTCCACGGCAAAGTCAGTCCCTGTCCAATACACTTTTTGTTCTTATATAGTAGGTAGGTATAGGGATAGGTAACTCAATTCCCACAGGCAATTTATATTTTACAGTCATGAAATGTAGGTCACATGAGTATTGTGTTTGTAAACATAAGTGATGATGTGGGAATGTTGTCATTGTATCAAAAACTTGTTGTGCAAATGCCATGCCAGGTTACCTTCTTACATTTTACATTGCTTTTCAAATGTACAGAGTATCCGCGGGGTCTTAAAGTCTTAAATCTCAAAAGCTAAATTTTAGGCCTTAAAAAGTCTTAAATCTACTGAAATATTGTCTTGTAGATCTTAAATCATTTTTTAAAAGGTCTTAATTTTCCTTTGTTCATGTATAGCTACCCAATCTGGCCATTTACACTCATACAATCACCAATAATCCATCTCAATAAAACTTTTTTTTTAAAAATAGCATAATTTACCATAATGTTTTAATTACTTTCCTTACAGTAACATTTGTATTTGTAAAACATTCTCCGTTTATTTATTGCTGAGGATACTGACCTAACCTATATATTATTTATTATTAAATTATTATTGTATTATTACATGTATTAAATTATAATCATTTTTTGATAGGGCAGTAAAAATCTTTTCCAACTAGGATATTTAAAAAAAATCCTTAGCGTTTAGCCCTGTATAAGTCTGATATTTCATTCATAATGGTCTTAAAAAGTCTTAAATTTAACTTGGTGAAACCTGCAGAAACCCTGAATGTAGTACAGCTGGAACATAAGACTTTGCATAAAGGTAAAATAATCAGCAACATCAATTATCTTTAAACTACCATTTAAAAGTGTTTTTTTTTTTTTTACATTTTGATTTTTTTTATTTACTGATTTTATAAAATGTTTATATTTTGAAAAGAGGTTTTGTGCTCAACATGATTGCATTTGTTTGATCAAATATACAGTAAAAAGTGTGAATTACTACTATTACTACTACTAATAATAGTAATATGTAAAATAGACTAAGTGTTGCTTATTTGATGCTCAATAAATATCAGATTTTTTGAAAACTGATGCTTAAAAACTATTGAAAAGAACAGAATATATTTTAAACATTATAAATTAAATTAACACATCAAATTAACCCTTCCTTGCAAAAAAATATATTAAAAAAAAGAAACAAACAAACAAAAAAACGTATTGACTCTAAAGTCATATAGACTTGATTTTGTGCACTATTGTAAAACATTTAATCTAAAGTTCACAGAACAATGTAAAGTGATACTCGTGGCTGACTGAGAGAGCTAGAATATAGAATGCAGTTTTTCTGGAAAAGCCATTACTTAAATTGTCCTGGTTTCTTTACAGTGAGTCATCAGAGGAGGAATCTGCATGTGCCAGAGAAGTGCAGATGAACACCAAAGCCGAACAGAGTACACACACAGCATCAGGTGAGATCACACACTCTCACTTTACAAGCACTCACAAATCACTTGCATCCCTCAAACACTCCAGTCAAAACTGTAGAACATCTGCTCACTGTCCTACAAACAGACATTAGGGATGCACTAAATGTTTGACTGTCAAAAATTATTGCCCAAAAATGGTATTTTTTGATTTTCAGAAAAACATCTAAAATTATTAGGCAAAAAAAAAAAACGTATGTTGCGCTGGTTTCACTCTTCCTCCAGCCATAGTCTCTGTGTGCAGTGTGAAGTGGCTTTCACACCGGATGAGGAAAGTGTTGAGCTGTGCTATGAAACCCATTCATTTCAATGACTTGTACCACAAAATAGTGGTTTGTTGCTGCACCAACCAAAGCGCAAGAACAGCTTGCAGTCAAACTTCATAATATTTTAATATCCCACTCATGTACTCATATACTTATCTAGCCATGCTAACTGGAAAAGCAAAATCTGCTCAAACAATGCATAGACAGCACATTATCTAGTATTATTCATGCTGTTTGCAATAGAGCTACTGTGCTGTCATGGAAAAGCTGGAAAAATGACACCTCAGCGTGATCACTGTCAATAAAATTGTGAATAAACAGTCTAAAAAAATGACATAATTACTGTATAATAATCATTACACAGCATTCTTGGTTTTGGTCCAGAATTTTCTTTTTTTTTTCCACAACTAACATACTTAGGGCTCATTCACACAGAATTTCCATTCAAATGTGCTCTTTTTCCAATGTCTTTATATATAAGCACATGTTTGATGGACATGCTTGACTATTACGCTTGCTACTCATGTCTTATGAAACACTTTGTGCATGAGCTCAGTGTTTTTAAGATGCCTTGTCAAGTTAAAAAACATAAACTTTCCATGCAGCACCACTACTTAATATCAGTTCGAAAGCAGTGGGCCAATCAGAAGAACTCAGAGATTTCTGTTTACAAATCTATATCCTGATGCCCTCACACTCAGTGTTGCCTTTTTTTATTATTCCTAATGCATCTTGTGTCTTTAGATGCATTCTGTGTGCATGGCCTATTATTTTTTCTCTCATACAGCTGTTTTTGGCCATAACCACCTTTTCTGAGGCTCTTAAAACTATGTGCACATCAGTTCTGCATTACAAAGCTAAAGCTCAGAGCGACGGAAAACTTGCCAGAGCACCGTCCCTCAACACGCATCAAAAAATCTCCTGGAGAACTTCAAGTTTTGACAGATTGAGATTAATAAGACCTTTCAGTGTGCTGTAGGAGGAAGTGTTTGTAAAGGAAGCTGCAGTACATATGCAAACTGACTTCTCTTTCAGGTTGACTATTTTAATATAATATTTGCCCACTAACATATAAGTTTGTTTATAAAGGCCAGACCCATTTGAAAACTAAATTTCCAGAAGTTCCATTACTATGTTGTGTTTACACAAGATAACAGAGCTTTGAATGAGGTCATCAAGTCACACGACCCTGGATCGTCGAATGGTTTTGCAGAGTGTGTGGTCAGCGTTTAGTTTATCAGATTGACGCTGAACAGGATGTTGTACAGTGCTTATGGCGGCTTTCTTTCCCTTTCATGCCCAGCTGCAAAATCACTCAAGATAAATTCCTGTTATTATTTTCCACTATCTTATAACTTTTCTTTTTCTTTTTTGTTTTAAAGGTGATAGGTGATATTTATATGCTATGATTATATCTCAATTGTTACTTTAACATTGTGAGAGCTGATTATATTAGATGTTACTCATTTTGTTAAAAACGTGTCTTTTCAGAATCAACAGTGTGATGAAGTCAATTAAAATGTGTGTTAAAATTATATATAATTAAAGTTATTCAAGCAAAATAATCCTTTTAATAATAGTCTTAATAGTTTTTTAAATATTTTATATGTATTGTGTTTTATTTCTATAATGATATAGTTTATAGTAATAATCATGGTGATTTTAGAGTAATATTTAATATGTAATTTTCTAGAGTATATATATATATATATATATATATATATATATATATATATA
>CAIGQZ010033059.1:16624557-16653090 GCA_903798205.1 Danio tinwini
TTTTTTTTAAATCTATGTTATTTATTTATTTATCCATGATAGGCCTACCTTAGCCAAAGTATCAACAAAAAAACTATGTAAAATATATTAAGTTTTTTTCCATGTTTTCATTGATAAAGGAAATAAAAATGCACTCTTTAATTTGTTTATCAATTAAAACAAAGGTAAACAATTTACTTGAAGCACATTTTGTGAAGAAACTATGTGACAAATTTTTACTGATAAATATTTTAAATATAAATATTTCTTTTCAAGATGCATGACTGTGATATCAATGACAGTAAATGCTTATTCTGTTCATAGGTGCCACCCCTCGTCCCGACTCCCTCTCCCTGCCCACCAAAGGCACAGAGCTCTGGACTACACAACGGGATGGAGAGGTTAAGCTTAGGATGGGCGAGTCTGGCCTTGAGGCTGAAACCCCTCTTACTGTAAATCAGATGTTCACCTCCACTGTTCAGCGTTTTGGCAACTACCCTGCACTGGGCTGGAAAGAAGGAGAGCAGTGGAAAACCTTGACTTACAGCGAGTACTACAAGACCTGCCGCACCGCTGCCAAAAGCTTTCTCAAGGTGAGGATATGATGCAAATCCTACCATCACAATATTTGTGACCCATTGAGGCTTTGCAAAGCTCAACAATAAGGTCGCACATCACACAAAACTCAAGTGATAGACTGTCAGCTATCCCGAAACTCCACCACACTGACCTGGTGTGCATCGATAGATTTGCTCTTCAGTGTTTGGACTCTCAGTAGTGATTATTAAACCACACTGAACTGAGCTAAACTGAACTGAACTTTTTTTTTCAGTGATGAATGTTTAAATGTCTTGTGCTCAAATGTAATGACACGCAGTAACACTCCACTGAGTATTTTAATAATTGCACTATAAAGGATTAATAAATCGGCATTTTAAATTTAAGATTATTCTTAAATTTTTAATGTTAATTATTTAGGATTAAGATTAGAATAAATCGGCATTTTAAGATTAAATTGTTTCTTGGCAGTGAAACAAAATCTACAAATTTGCATATCAAACTTATTAATGTCAGGTTATGGCTCATATCGCTTATTTTAAGCATTTTATTTTTTTATATATTAGGCAGCATTTTACCTGTATGACTTGCTGCACAAGATCAGATCACATTTTCATAAATTGAGTTAAGAAAAATGTCTGAGGTGCTTTTACACTAGTGCATTTACATTTTCAAATGTCTAGCATTTGTTACAGTTATGTCTGGCATTTGCACTCTTCCAACATTTTCAAAACGCAAAATTTGAGAGTTTTGAAAATGCTAAAGACCCTATTTTCATTCGGAAACACTAGTGTGTGCCATTTCATTGTAGACAAACTGAACCACAAACATTTTTATAAAATTGAGGTACAGCTATCCACAGTTGCTCTCTGACTGGTCTTCTAAATTACTCTAATTTGTCAACTATGGCGGCAAATCAATGCCAATATTAATCGAGCGCAGTGGTAATGTTTACGTGCGAGGAGAAGTGAACGCGAGCAGATTAAAGGCCTACACGCGAGGAAACTACAGCTCGCGCACGCACAGGGGATCTTCACACGTGCGCTGAACTGATCCACCGCGAGGAAGCGGGCCTCGCGCGCGGACATATTGGCATTGGCATAACCCTCTCCTATAGAACCAACCGTAATGCAACCAGTAGACCGCAAATACGAAAGCCTGCAAAATACGTGAGCGGCAAAGGTCACATTTCATGCGTTTTATGCTGTATAGTGTGGACACAGATTGTTTTTCTCAAATGTCATTCTGGATGAGGAGCAAATTTTAAAGTGAAAATTTACCAGTGTAAAAGGCACCTGAGTTTGCAGTATATTTCCTCAACCATTAGTCCATAAATCTGCAGTAAGCACATGTTCCTCTCATATATCACAAATTCACACTTCAAATAACAACTGAATGCATGTTAATGCATCTACATGCTTTGTAAAATTGCCATAATGGGCAAAAAAATCAGTTTATGTTAAAAGCGTTTATGACCTCACTCTGATAAAGAAAAACAGGTTAACACATTCCCATGATTACATGTCATGTCAGCTTAAGAATAATCAGATCACGAAAGTGGATGTAAGCGCACTCTTTGTTCAGTTGTAAGATACCAAAGGTGAGAAGTATATTCTGTCCGATTGTTTTGAGTCTAGCACCTTGGTAGCATAACACATCTGACCCATAAATGTTTATTGTTTTGCAATTCAGTGACAATAGTAATTCTCATTATCTTTCTGGTGCTGTTGAGATCACGGGTGTTTAGTATTGCACTGTTATCTGAAATTACATGATAATGTGCCTGATAAGGGGAATATTTTAGTGCCAGAGGTATCCGATAACAAACAATTAAAAATGTATAAACGCTTAAAAGTATAAACAGGCAGTACTCATAAAATCATTGTTGTGTCCTCGGGTGAAGCAGTTTGAACTCGGGTTACCTCAGGGAGAAAATGCTAGCAAATAGAGAACTGAATGATCAGATGCCTGGAAAATTAAGCCTATTTTTATCATTGTAATGAGAATCAAGATTAAGCTCAGAGCTCTTTGTCATGTCTGAGCAGTTGCTTTGAATTCTTACTGTGGTTTTCTAATTTACATACAGTATGCATGTAATATGCTGTACAATTGATACTAGCATAAACTTAAATAGGTCAAAGAAGAAAAAAAGACCTGCTTTGCTTGCAAATATTTTCTATTTCTTGTTCTATTTATATAAATTAGTTTTTGTATTTTAATTAATTATTGTTTGTGCCTTATAAGTAAATAAATGGAATTCAATAATTTTATGCAACTCTCAATATATACAGCTACAGAAAATAAGAGATCCTTGAAAATGTATCTGGATTTAAGATTTATAGTCCTATATCTTGAGTAAAATGTCATACGTTTTATTCAATAAACTGGTGACATTTCTTCCGAATATAAAATTTAAATGTTAGGATTTAAAAAGAGTAACACCAATGATTTAAGTTCTAATCTATAATGTGTAAATTTGTCTTGGGGTGTAAACGTATATTGTTCATGTTTGTGAATTCTCCACAAACCAATCAAGAGTTAGATTTTACATGTTGTGCGGTTTGAGAACGATTGTCCTCAGAACCTGAGAATAGTTGGTCTCAACAGCAGGAGGCTTTTGTTTATCGTCTTTAGTTTTTCCACGTCTTCGTCTTAGGATGAGGTTCAGCTCCCAACTGGTCACGTTCTCCCAGTGGGGCACAGGACGCCATGGCTGGTGGCCGATGTGGGCAAATTTCCATGGTTTTGTTTATCAGGAAACTCAAAAGGAGTGTAACTTGTCCAGCTCAGGCCCTGTGGGAGGCATAGAGATTAAGTTCTGTGTATCCTAGGCTACATAAACACAAAAGAAGTGTTGGTTGGCACGACATGCGTGTTGTATTTTGGCTTGTGGGACTTTTGAATATTTAAACACGATACAGCTTGGTGCAATCATCCATATTAATGAAGAAAGAAATCTGACTCACTGAAGAATTATTATTTTAAACTGAATCTTAATGGTGATTCTGTTGAATTGGTTCAAATTTGTTTATCTTTGATGTAAAGAAAAAAAACTTTGTTTGAGAGTTGGATGACATTTTGGAACTAGCGAACATCTTAAACAAAAGATAAATGACACTATTTAACTAAACATTTATTTACAGACAATAAAAGCACATGTAAATGATTTGAGACTTCTGAAAGACATGCATCTTCAACTTCATCGTGTTCCCCTCTCTCTGGCCTATTGATATACAACCCATATTAAAAGATGAAATATTTATTACTTATAAAAATGAGGTGATCAATGTTTATATGAGTAAAACTTTCATTTTATTTATATCTACTCATCATATAGTGATTGTGTCTCTTCAGAAGATTTTGAAAAAACTACTTGATTCATATGGATACATTATTTGATCTCTTACCCCCAGTTTAAAGTTTAAGCCTAGTCCTAGATTAAATGCGAGTCTGAGCTGTTTCAACTGAAAGAAATTTGCACTGACTGACCTTAAAATATGTCAGTGTTTTTGTTTTTTTCTCATGATGGACAACTGTAATGTTTTTTTTCTAAAGCACATTCATAAAAATTTATCTTCTAAAAATGTAATTCAATAATGGCCTAAACACTGTCTGTAAAACCAGGTTGAAGCATCTGAATTACACCATTATTTTCTGTGCCAAAATATAAGTACATTTCACCTTGAAATCTGAAAAGGAAAAAAAAAGGAGAAAAATGTTTTTTTTGAAAAATACAAAAATATATCACTAGTCTTAAAAATATCTTACTACTTTTTTTTCATTACAATTTTAAAGTCATTATTTTTGAGTGATTTGTTTTTTTTTTTTTTAAAGGAAAATGTCCTTCAAGTACTGTCTCAAGTCATTTAGCCTTAATAAAAGTTTTATTTTTGGTTTGATTAAACATTAATTTGTATTCTGATTTCTTGTGAGTTTAGAAATACATGAATGATGTTGACATAAATTTTCATTATGAGGTGAACTAACACTGTAATATGCATGTGCTAACTGTGTGTATATGTTCACAGCTTGGGTTGGAGCGCTACCACGGTGTTGGGATTCTCGGCTTTAACTCAACCGAGTGGTTTATTGCTGACATTGCTGCTATTTTAGCTGGGTAAGAAGAATTTACCTGTGTACATTTTATATTCAACCATAACTGCATATACACCCATACTGCTGCCATACTAACTGCATGGCCATATAAGTCAAAACATTTCATACAGCCAATGTTTGCTCCAAACAAAGCTTCAATCATTTCATCCTA
Organism: Danio tinwini; assembly: GCA_903798205.1. Taxonomy (NCBI): domain Eukaryota; kingdom Metazoa; phylum Chordata; class Actinopteri; order Cypriniformes; family Danionidae; genus Danio; species Danio tinwini. Next base: position 16,629,362 of record CAIGQZ010033059.1, read on the forward strand.
GTCAAATAGTAGCTCTGCTCTGTCATAAACCTCCCAGCTGCCTTTATGACTTTAGAGAATGCAGATGGTTAAGGCAAGACACTGCAGGTAAATATAGTAAAAAATTAACTAACCATTTTCAGCATATTTTTCCCATTTGACTGATAACATGAAAAACAGCAAACGTTTATTTTACAAGTTTTCTAAAATGTTATTTTGGTGAGGTATTAATTTATTGAATGTGGACTAATTTCACATTTTAGTGTCTCAAAAATCAATTTTTATGACTCCATAATTAAAAAAAAAAAAAGTAAATAGCCAGGGGGAACAAAAATCTGTTTATTTGTAGAATTAAATGTAAATAATCAGGTGGATTTTGTTTGAATATCTCCCTCTATAAATTTTAAACTTTCAGAACATACAATAGATATGAAAGTGCTGCTGAAATGAAATTCTTCTGCTCAGTGCAGGGAAAAAAGATAAAAAAAATGTAAGAAAACAGCCTTTCAAAAAAAAAAAAATCTCAAAATTGTGAAATAAAAAAAATGTGTGTTTGCCTGATGTGTCTCATTTTAAAGACACAGCCTGCACTTGATAAACCGCATTACCACAATCTGGTCAGTGTTGGTAAACATACAGGTGGAGTCTGAACAGAAGTGGGTGTGAGTGTTGTTTATGTTTGAAGGTGTGAGGATTGTATAATCTTTGCTTGAGGATGTTTATTAAGGGAGTTTGTATGTTGTTGGCAGGGGGTTTGCTGTGGGCATCTACACCACCAACTCTCCTGAGGCCTGCCAGTATGTGGCAGAGAACTGCCAGGCCAACATCCTGGTGGTGGAAAACCACAAACAGCTGCAGAAGATCTTACAGGTAATGTGACAGGACCTGTTTCTAAATCAAAACCTCAACAACCTTTCCTAAATCAACTTCAGTTATCGTAATGTTAACTTAAATAATGTGGTAACACTTCATAATAAGGTTCCATTAGTTAGTCAATGTATTTACTAATATGAACAAACAATGAGCAGTGGATTTATTACAGTATTTATTCATCTTTCTTAATGTTAGTTAACAAAAATAAAGTAATTCATTGTTAGTTCTTGTTAACTCACAGTGCATTAACTAATGTTAACAAGCATAATTTTATGATAATTAATTTTAATGCATTAGTAAATGTTGAACTGATTAAAAAATTATGTACAAATATTGTGAATTCTTAGTTCACATTAATAAATGAATCTCACTACCTGCAGCTTAAACTCATCAAAAATTAAACCTCCATCTGCTGTTGATCTCCAACTTTCCTCATCATCTTTTACACTCTGTATATGTGTTTGTGATTTATTTAAGATCCAGGACAAATTACCCCACCTTAAAGCCATCATCCAGTACAAAGATGAGCTGAAAGAGAAGAAGCCCAATCTCTACATGGTACATTTGATTAGTCAAATATTATCATTTCGTTCTCAGACCATAATACTTTTTTTTGAATCCCCCTCCATAACTAATTAAAATCTGACATTTGCTATGTAAATGTGTGACATGCATACACAGTGGGAGGAGTTTATGGAGCTGGGGCGGGACGAGCCTGACACTCAGCTTGATGACATCATCAGCTCCCAGAAACCCAATCAGTGCTGCACTCTGATCTACACATCCGGGACCACAGGCCAGCCGAAAGGAGTCATGCTCAGTCACGACAACGTGAGTCAAACATTAAACAACCCACATTTAACCCAAAACACCAAACTGTAACAAAAGCAAGTTCATAAACACAAGTTTGAAATGGAAAGTTATTACCAAATACTTTTGCACTCCACATATTGTACTATAGGATGTGTATAGGAAAGATATTTATATAGAATTTAGAAATGTATTACATATTGATATCAAGCTGAGACTATTTTAGGTGCGATACTTGAATTAGGGCTGCACGATATTGGAAAAATCTGACATTATCTGATGATTATTTTGTTTTGCTGTATAAAAATAATTTCACCAGATGGCTTGAATAGCTTAATTTAGAAAAGATTTCGTTAATTTATATAGACTGGGATGATCAAGTCTTTTTCTATGCAGTGTGTCTGCATATAATATAATAAATTAATCTTTAATAAATAATCTAATCCTGCAATGTGTTTATTGCGGATACACACGATCAAACGTTATATTGTTCAGCCATAACTTTAATGCATGAGGGAAAGGAGATTAAATTATTTACTTAAAATATATTATATTCTGCAGCCATAACATGTATTACATCCAAATGGCTCAAAGTTGACCCACTCACGTATGAACCGTGGATCCAAGTGGATAAATTACCTCAGACAAATGTTATTATTAACTTGGCATTTAATAATAACTAACTGCCCATATAAGCCAAGGGTGAATGTATATGCAATTGTATACATTCAATTCATGTTTATTTATATAGCTTTTTTACAATGTAGGTTGTGTCAAAGCAGCTTAACATAGGTGAAGTTCTATTAAGTTGAAACTGTGTCAGTCCAGTTTTCAGAGTTAAATTTCAGTTTAGTTCAGTTCAGTTCAGTGGTTTAATTTTCTCTGCTGAAAGTCTATCGATGCACAGCTCCACAAGTCCCAAACCAAGCAAGCCAGTGGCAAGGAACAAAGTTCACCAATTGACGAAAGTGAAAGAAAAAATATATATACATGTTTATGAATCAGATGGATTTACTTTTCAGATGTTTTAATACATATTTTTTATTCACATTTTGGGACAGTGACACTTGGAAAACCAAGTTCTTTCAAAAACAACAACAACAACAAAGGTTTTCTTGTCATAAGAAGTCTTTGCCAATACTGAAATGCTTTGTTTCTGTGCTCCTGTAGCTCACATGGACAGCGTTTGCAACAGGCCAGCACGTGAGCCTGAACGATGCGGATAAGCTACAGGAAGTGGTCGTGAGCTACCTGCCGCTCAGCCATATTGCTGCACAGATGATTGACATCTGGCTCCCCATGAAAGCTGGAGGAGTCACGTACTTTGCACAGCCTGATGCACTAAAGGTCAGCATGCAAATTAAACATCCTTTTGCTTTTCATTTTTCTAAATCATTGTTAAAAACTCAGTGTTTTAAAGCAGGGGATTCCAAACCTTTCACCCAGCAAGCCCCAAAATAACAATGCCAGTGACTTGCGACCCCCAAAATCCTCTGAGGTGGTTATAAATATATAATTCTTGCACACAATGGCACACACATACCAATAGGGCCAAGTCTATTCATTGTTTAATTTTAAAGAATGCCACTCGGAGACCATCCTCCATGTTCAGTTGTGGCCTGTACTTATTTTTAATGTACATAAGTGCCGTAAAAGGTGTCAGAGTTTAACCTGGTGCCATAAAATCAATGTGCTGCATCTGACGCTATTGCTGTGTCTTTAATATAACAATCACCCCAGTGAAATAAAAAGGCTGATGGCTTTTTATTTGCATGTTGTTTTTTTAATGTAACTATTAACTACAGTTTTTTACTTCAGTAGGTTATGGATAAAACATGCTAACTCTAAAAGTTTAATGAAGTGAATTAGAATTTTTGCAAATCACCAAGTGACCCCCCTACTCATTGTCCCATGACACCCCAGGGCGTCCCGACCCCCCACTGTTTTAATGGATTTGATGTAGTATGGATGCATTCAATTAATCAAAAGTGACAAAAAGAAAAATCAATTGTGATGTATGGGAGTTTATGCAAATTTTAAATGTTTATGTATAGCAGTGATGCCTAAACTCGGTCTTGGATTTTAATTCCAACTTCCTTCGACACACCTGCTTGACGTTTAATTAACTGGTTCAGGTGTGTCTAACTGGGGTTAACTAAACTTTGAAAGACACCGGCCCTCCAGGAGCGAGTTTGGACACCCCTGATGTATAGGCATGCTTCTGATTCGTAGTTTCAATTTGGAGGGTAATGAAAATGCACACCTAGTAAACACATTTAAAAGTAAATCAATGTTTTAAAACTTTATTTCTCAAGTTGTTTCCGACCACTCAGAAATCTAAACTGACCTGAAATGTAATATGAGGGTTAAATAAATGCAGCCTTAGTGAACATTCGAGACTTTTCAAAGACAAAAATCTAAGACTTTTAAAAGGCTGTGTAAGTTTTTACTAAAGGCATTTCCTGGTTTCCTCCCTTAAACCTTTTGTTTTGTGTGCGTGAGTGAAGACACTCTTGTTAGTTTAAACCAACTGTTTTTATATATGAATATAATCATTATATTGTTCATTATTAATGAACAATATAGAGCTGCACGATATAGGAAAATTGTGACATTGCCAATATTTTTCCCTGCAATATACAGTGCTCAGCATATATGAGTACATCCCTCACAAATGTATCTTTTTAAATTCATATTTTAATAGAAAGCTATTAAAAATAACTTAATAAGGGTCCAAAAATTAGTACACCCAAATTTATATGTTATAGAAAAATATTAAATACACATTTTAAAAAGAGGAAAAATCAAGAGAAGTAAAAAAAAGAGACAAATTTAGTTTGTAATTTATTTTTGCAATATTTTGCTTAAATTTAATTGTATTAACTTTCAATTTCTATATGTTTGGTGACAAATGTTATTTTAATAAATATATCTGTTTAATAAATCTGTTTTGTTTAAATGCATCAAAATACATTGCCTATATTCACTGAGAAATTAATTAAAAATATTCATTTTCAAAATGGGGTGTACACAATTATGCTGAGCACTGTATATTGCGATATAAATACAATTTCACCACATGACTTAAATAGCTCTATTTGGAAAGTTAATACTTTAGATTGATTGGGTTGATTTGTATGGGAGTGAAATATAAATATATTTTATGTAATTAATTATATACATATATTAAACAAACTACAGTCATAAATAAAGCAAATGTTAAAGTGAAATAAATAGTGCTTTGTGGATATCTGGTGAGTATTCGGGTAAAGAAATTGAATAATCAAATGTAAAAGTGCATTGCGTAGTCTTCATCACATAAATAATTCAAATTAATTTTTTTTTACTTTTTTTTTCTTTATGATCTCTCAAAATTCGTTAAACTCTTAAAATGTTCACATAGGCCTTAAAAACACATGGACATTTTAAACTTTCACTCTATAATGGTTCAATTCTGCAATATCTCCACAAATCTCATGTGTTTTGACCTCTGGATTCTGGCCATCTATATTCATAACTCAACACTGCATATCTTGCAATGTGACTATTGTGGATGGACACATTGCGATATTGATGCTCAAACAATATATTGTGCAGCCCTAAAACAATATTAATAATGCTTTTTTTTTTAAACACACTACAGTTATGCATCTCTCCGACAAAGCGTTTTTTGTTATGTTCAGAAGTGTGTAATTTTTAGACCTTTCCAAAAAACTGTAGATATGCTGATATTTGAATAAAAACAGCTGTATGAGGTCTAGAAGCTGAACATGTGATTTCTGTGGAATTCTCAAAGTAGCGCCGCAGTGAAGTTTTATAATGGGGTCATTGATTTCCGGTCACAAGGGCAGAAACTGACATGACATACCTGCTTGTGTCATGTGACATACCCTTGGGTGTGTCAGCTGATGATGGCGTGCACACGTAAATGTAACGCCTCTGGCAAACCTGCACAACATGCATTAATAAAAGTCACTGTGTGTCCCAGGGCTCTCTGGCTAACACCCTACGTGAGATTCGCCCTACCGCGTTTCTGGGTGTCCCCCGCGTGTGGGAGAAGATGCAGGAGAAGATGAAGTCGATTGGAGCCAAATCATCCACGGTGCGCCGGAAGGTGGCATCCTGGGCCAAAGATGTGGGCCTTCAGACCAACCTCAACAAAATGGAGCTGTATGTAAACACATTGAAAGGAAAAAGTGTTTAGATGCAAACATGAATTATCAGTGCATTAGCATATGGCAATCATTTTGAAATAAACACAGTGGGATGCAGAATGCAGAAACCAGAAGTCTGGTTTCAGACATTTTAATAAAACATTACTTAAAAATCTTTACAATATAAATAAATTAGTAATAAAATAAAAAATGTATTTATTTGACATTTATCTAATCATTTACTTTTCAATAAAAGTAATAAAACGTTAATAAAATAATTGTTAATAAAAAGTGTATAAAATACCACAAAAAGTAAAATATGGCCTCTCTATGAGAAATTTGGGATTAAAAATCTATCTTAAATATAATTTTAGGAACTGGAAACATTTAAAATAAGTTTCATAGAGCAATCAGTAGTACTTAAATATGTTAATCTTTTATTAATATAATAATTTATTTACAGCTTTCTACTGCTTATATGTTTTACATTGTGTATTCCCACATTTTTAGACCCCAAGTTTTCTTTTCCCCAAGTGGGAAAAAGATTCTACTGTTAAATCAAATTTTTTTCCCAGTGAAACAACAGTTTATATATTAAAGGAGAGGAAATGTCTTGTGTCCTCATTAGTGGCAGCAATTCCAGGAAGCCTCTGAACTACCGCCTGGCGAAGCGTCTGGTTTTCCGCAAGGTTCGGAAGGCACTGGGACTCGACCGCTGTACGAGGTGCTATACTGGAGCTGCTCCGATAACCAAAGATACGCTAGAGTTCTTCCTCAGTCTGGACATTCCTCTGTTTGAGCTGTACGGGATGAGCGAGAGCTCTGGACCACACACCATCACACAGGCCGACGCATTCAGGCTCACCAGGTAACTCAATATTTCTTTAAAGTAATTCACTTTTAGCTAAGGATGCAAAGTATTTTCTGAATGTTATCACAATCACAAACTCCTAATGCCCAGCCAGTATGATGATTGATTTATATGGGGTCCTAGTGCCCAGCCTGATTGGAAAATGTATTTATTTAACTTTTTTTTAATTATCAACAAATGTATTTATTATAATCTATTATTACAATAAATTGCAAAATATATATATATTAAACTAGTTTTATTTAGGAATTAAACATTAATTAGTATAATAAAATCAGAAGGCTGATTTGATTTAGATCAGATTACTTTATGCGGAATAATAATCACAAACTTGTCTCTTGTAAATTAAAGGCATAGTATGTCATTTTTTTCCCATTGGAAGGCACATATTCGCAAACAAATACATGTGTATTTTGATGATGCCATGAATAATACTGTTTATTCAGTCGATGACAAGAGATGAGCGTGATGGGGGCACAAAATGAGCTGAGCTTTTATTATGCAACATCAACCATTTCCGGTTCTTCAACGTTTTTATCATACTAAATACATTTTAAGGTTCTGTTATAATGCTGTTCCATGCAGTCTAATAAAAAGCACAACATATTAAAGCATCTTTGGTGTTTCGTAGGTTCTATTAAAACAAATTAGAAATCAAGGGTGTATGATGTCATTAGCATGGTGAAACAACAAGTTCACAGTCATGTTCAGTAGTTAAAATTGCTTATTTCTCTGGATTTGAACATTCTTCAAAACAGTTAGAACAATGTCAAGTCACACTTGTACACTATTCTAGTGGGTTTTGGATATAGTAATGAAAAAATATTACATATAGTGCCTTACCCCCCTACCACACACACACACACAAAATGATATCAGCTGTCATCCAAATTTTTTGCTAAATTCTCGTCTGCATTCCCGTCTCAGCTGTGGAAAGGTGATTCCAGGCTGCAAGACGAAGCTCAGTAACCCTGATGATGAAAAGAACGGGGAGATTTGTTTCTGGGGTCGTCATGTGTTCATGGGCTACCTGAACATGCCTGATAAAACCGAAGAGGCTCTGGATGCTGAAGGCTGGCTGCACTCGGGCGACCTCGGCAAACTTGATGAGAAGAACTTCCTGTTCATTACCGGACGCATTAAAGGTAATGATAATTGATCAAAACAGATTCTGAGCATCCTCCTAATCACTGGAGATAAAGTAACTGTTCCATTGTTTTTAATACAATTTTTAATTATGAAGTGGCCAGTTTTCATTTGGAATTTGGGCCATATTAACTATAAAGTAATTATCTTTATTAAAAAATGTGTCAAATATCGGGACCAACTATCGCAGAGAGTAAAGTGTAAAATAGGTCAAGACATGTTTTTTGGGGGGGGGTTATAAATAATTACACAAATACCAGTAAATGCCTTCCTGCAAGCTTGGGTAATCATATGGCACAACTCATATAAATACACTACTTTTTCAGTCTTTTAAAAGCTGTTTGAACACATTTAATCAGCTTTTAATCATATTAAAAAATATATATATATTTTTATTCTTTGTTTTTTTTTCCCTTGTATTTTTTTATGTTTCTTTTATTCTTGTTTATGTAAAGCACTTTGAATTACCAGTGTGTATGAAGTGTTCTATAAATAAACTTGCCTTGCCTTAAAATAAAAACATTGTTTGAAAGGGAGACTCATACAGATGTATATGCAATCGGCTGCAAAAATAACTGCCCACACCCTTTCATTTATGTTATTCTATATAAATCCTGACAGAAGTTTTTAACTCTAAAGAGGGTTTCCACTGGCAGAAGCTGTTAGTATATCTGGCCCCTAGTGTGGACTGTCTAATGAAGCTTATATTTGTATTCCAGAATTGATCATCACTGCTGGAGGTGAAAATATTCCCCCCGTGCCTATCGAGGATGCGGTTAAAGAGGCCGTTCCTCTCATCAGCAATGCCATGCTTATAGGAGACAAGAGAAAATTCCTCTCCATGCTGCTCACTGTTAAGGTACTAGTCAAGAGTGTTATGGAATTTAATAATGCGCGCCGAATGGAAAGGAAAAAAAAACGTGTGTGTGTGTGCGTGCATAGACCTTCTGTCAATGTTTTCAAGCATCTTTCGTGTCCTAAAGAAATAATGGTAAAGTGATAAGCAATTAAAAAGCCATATCTAAACTCCTTAGCTTTTGTCTTAACCACTCAACAAGTGATACTTTGTCAGATGTTTATATGTCTTTTTACTTCACTAAAATCTTCTCAAATTAAATTGTGACAAACAATTTACACAAATTGCATTGTACCGGTCTGATAGAAGAACAAAAGTTCATAGCTTTGATTATTCTCCACTATGGATTAGTGTTTAATGTCCTCATTGTGCAATCTGCACCAATATCATGTTCTCAAACTGAATGCTGTAAATCTTATCTGAACATCTCATCCGAGGCCTCTTTCACAAGGCGGGTAGGGTTATGTAAGCTTACTGGGATATAAAGTTCATTTTAAAGATGCATGAGAATTTTTTTACTACACATTAATGAGATCCTATCAAGGCTCTTGGGATAACTGCTAAAACGATATCAACAGCCTCATTTATCTGACAGACTGCTGTCCACTAGTGGACAATGTGTGTAACTACACGTTTCACCTTTTTTTGTAACACTACGCCCTCTGCTGGAAATCAATAAAACTATAAAGCCTTTTTCGCTTATAAAAGTCTTAAGTGGGGTAGTGGCTCATGTAGGATTACCTGATTAATACCAAATTATTACTACTAATAAAGTATAGATAAACCTTTTTATAGCATTGCTCGTAAATAGAGAAAACACGAATAATAGCCTAAACACTGTTGTGCCATGCCATTGAGATAAATATATGAATTATGACACAGATAAAAGTAGTTATACAAAAATGGTAACCACATAGAACAATTGGTTTGTTACACAACTGTATTAAAAGTGTAGTAACCATTTTTTTATTGATTAAGTTACCATTGGCATAATAATATCTGTACTGGCTATGCAAATGGTGCGGGAAAAACAGCTAAATTGGATGAGAAAACCGCACCATACCTAGACACTATATTAGAAAAACCCTAGCAACATGATTAGAAGCTCTCAAAACACTTTTAACAGCACAGAAATATAATTAAAAGCAGTAAAAACACCTACATAGCTGCTCGTTGGAAACCACAGTGCCGCCAACAACACCTTGGCATCGTGACGGAACGTCGTGCACGCGCACAAGCACCTACTTTAGCGTTTAACCTAAACATTGACAGAAAGCAAGTAGTTTGTTAACCTTTGTACAATGTTGACGGCTCTTCTGTCTTCCTCTCAGTGTCAGATAAACGGTGAAACCGGCGTTCCTGAAGACGAACTGACTCCCGAGGCGGTGGAGTTTTGTCGTAAACTGGGCAGCAGCTGCACGCGCGTGACCGAGATCGCCGGCGGGCGCGACAGAGCAGTTCACGCGGCTATTCAGGATGGCATCAACCGCGTCAACGAGAAGGCCACATCCAACGCCCAGCGCATCCAGAAGTGGACCGTCCTGGATCAGGATTTCTCTATTCCTGGGGGAGAGCTGGGTAAGTTTTGTAGTAATTTAAGAAAGTTCTAAAAATATAAATTAATTAGTATTGATGGATAATTGGTTTCCCCCTTTAGTAGAACATGGCATGTTTTAGCTTAAAACGTGATGATTCCTAAAATGCATAAAATTAATCATAGTTTTACTAAAAAACTAAAAAAGTTTATTGTAGTACATTTTTTAGCAGGTAACCATATTGTAGGCAGGGGCGAATTTAGTGGTTTGGGGGCCATACGCAACTCCAGCCATGGGGTCCCAAGTCCTGAAATGCACCCTTTTACTTAATTTTATTTTATTTTGCAGTTTTTTTTTTACATCACCCAATTTTCTTTTCTAAGTTTTATCCTAATGTAAGTTTTACATTTTAAATGATTAGATGTCTTAAAATGAATTTACAACTAAAAATAATAAAACATTTTTTTATAAATTTGACTGCTAAACTGTATCATGGTTAAGAGTGGTGGATTTTATTCAGAAAATATTATTATTATATAACATTACATTATTATAATAATATTATATTTTATTGTATATTAAATATTCAAATACTTAAAAAGAATTTGACTCTCACTATACAAAAAATGATAGAAAATGATGTTATAGTTTAGAGCTATAATTAATACTTCTAGATATTTATATGGGGCCCCTAGATGTCCTGGGGCTCTAAGCGGCTGCTTACCTTGCTTATTGGTTAAATCCGCCCCTGATTGTATGTAACCCTAACCAATGTTATTGTAGGTAACCATAAATTCACATTGATTTTGCTAAACTTGCCACAGTTTAAACATGGTATTTGTTGTAAAAATGTGTTTTTGTAAATGGTAATCAGTGCACCAAAAGCCATGGTTACTACACATTTACTATAATAAAACTATAGTTAATTTTTATTTAGGGTTTAATTTACTGCTTGAGAAGACATTCCAGTTTACAGTTGCCCTAATATAGTTAATTATTGGATTTTGTTTTTTCAATTAATATCTGAAGTGATGGGAAAACACGTTTACCCTGGGCCATACAGTGGTTAGATTTATAACCCTTTTGGCACTTAGATTGATTGATTTTCTGAATTAGAAACTAAAATATTGTCCCCATTGCTCCACATTGATTAAATATCATGTCTTGTCTGCAATTAGAGAAGCTAAGACTTTCCCTTAAAAATAAAACTAAGAATTTCCATGTAATCCATTTATTGAGTACTTTAACAAGAGAGCAGTGATTGAACCCTAGCAGAAACATCTCAAATCTCCCCCTTACTTAGTTTATATTATAATTTTTCTTTTTCCATATTTGTTTTGTTCTCTTATACATATATAAACATGATGTTACAACTTTTTGTTTAAAAGGAAAAAAAAGTGTACATATGTAAAAGTTATATTTACATATTTATATATTTGTACTGATGTAAAAAATATAATAAAGAGAATGTTAAAAAAATAAAGAGTTTACCTTATTATACTTTTTAAAAGTATAAACCATAAACAAAACTTTTACTTTAAAAAAAAACTGCAAATGATAATAATAATGCTACACAATTTAAACTGAAGTAATTTAAAGTAAAACTGTGATTGTACAAATGGTAATCCGCATGCTAAAAATGGTCACTACACCTTTACTATAATAAATCATGGTTCATTTTAACAAGGGTCTCATGTAACTTTCTATGAACTATTATTTAGTCATTCCGGGGCTCTTGTGAGTAATTATGTTGATTAAGGTCTATAAAGTCTGTTTGTTTAGCAGTTTTAAACTCTTTCTCTTAGGGCCAACAATGAAGCTCAAGAGGCCGGTGGTCATGAAGATGTACAAAGATCAGATTGAGAGCTTTTACAAAGAAGTCGTGACCCCAGTCACCCCAGACAACCCTCTGCCTCCTAAATAGATGTTCAACAAAAGGCCTCGTCATTCACTTTAGAGATCGGAGACGTGGTTTAAAACACACACACACAAACACACACTTACATAGGAACACCACTCAGACCTTGCGTTTTGCTTGTGAGTTAATATTTGTTCAGGGTTTTTGATGTTATTTTCACACTGTTTACATTTTTTCTGTGTGATTGCAAGAAGGAAAAGATATGTGAAACAAAAGCCATTTTCTTTTTGTGATGATTTGCTATTTATTTTCTTGCCTAATAATAATGAAGTGTCTTTTGAACCGTGTTATTCCCTTACATGTGACTGCAGGTGGTTTGAATGTCAGTTTAAAGATACTTATTAATAATAATTTATGGATCAATTTATTAATAGCTAAAAAGGCCATTTGTGCATCAGTTGTGACTGAATTCTCTCAAAAAAACAAAAACTGCCACCAAAAATACTGGTTGCTTGAAGGAAAGTTGATGTGAAGATCATTTAGCAAAAATCCCATGCCATACAAGCCATAAATGTCAGTTGTTTTTTTGCTTGTTTTTCATTACCAAATATGCGTTCGTTTGACCGTTTGTTTCACTCAGTGCTGTTGGTTAATTTTGTTGTTAATTCTTTGTAAAGTGCGCCTGTTATATAGTGTAAATATGTACTGCATACATTTCTTCTGTGGTCTTATTTGATGCTTGGCTGCATCACTCTGACAATCCTCAAAGTAGCAACGTGTTGGATGTCACAAAGTCCAGTGTCAAACCATCTTCCCGCCTTTATCATCTAAACAGAGAAGCAGTGAATATCATGAAATAAGGGAGATGAAAAAGCAAATGCGAGCGTTAGATCTGTTCAGAGGCCATCGAGTTATTTTGCATTATTCTTTGCTTTGCACGTGCAATAGGGACATTTTGACCAAAATGTTAATGACTTTGTTTATATTGTATACTGCATAGTCAAACTATTCTAATGCAATTTAGGAAAAACAAAGGTTAAATAGACGAATGCTATTTAATCGGCCAAGTGCTTGAATATTACAACTACAACTGCAAACCCAAAGATTTGATTTTCCCTCTGTAAATAGATTGCTTATACCTTGCTTTCTTCAAATACTGGACTTGTTATTCCAAAGTGTGTATATTCTGACTGCGTAAGCATGACCACAGCGAGGCCTTTTTGTAAATATGAAGAAGTTTAGTCGTTTGTGCATGAAACGAGTCGAGTCTTTGCTCAGATTAGTTGAGAATGAAGGTAGAGCTAGCAAGGGATTTCCTTTCTTCCATCTGGGATTTCGGTTACGGTTTTGGCTAAATTACTCTTTTCTTTTGTATTGTGGCAGAGATAGTATGACGGTTTCATTTAGAGTTTGGAAAAGTGCAAATATGAACACGATGTGAAGTCTCAGACTGTGAAAGGTTTGCCTGGTTTTACCTGACACTTCTATTTCTGAGCTGAGGGATGGTTTGTTTGAGTGTCGTGCAATGTTTAAGGGTTTCTGAAACATGCATGTCATTCTTGGAAACTGGAGTACCTGATAGAGTTGAGTTTGGCAGCAGAAACTCCAGGTTTCTACTTATATGCGTGTGTGTGTGTGAATTATCCCTTTACTGGAAAATAAATGTTGATATAACCATCATTAAGTCTTAAAGTGTTTGTTTTTGACTGAATTATTAGGTTTTTGTTTTTGGTCATTAAGGTTCAAGCTGGAATGTGTGAAGAACAGCTAATCAATAGTATCAGAAGTGTTACTGTTTGAATAATGCTTTGTTGCTGTGGGAATATTCATTCATTTATTTTATTTTTGGCTTAGTCCCTTTATTAATCAGGAGTCGCCACAGCGGAATGAACCGCCAACTTATCCAGCATATGTTTTACACCAGGGGTGCTCAACCCTGTTCCTGGCGATCGACCTTCTAGCTGATTTCAGCTCCAACCCTGATCAAACACACCTGAACCAATTATTTAGAACGTGAGGAGCACTTGTTAATTACAGGCAGGTGTGTTTGATAAGGGCTGCAACTGAAAACTGCAGGAAGGTCGATCGCCAGGAATAGGGTTGAGCACCCCTGTTTTTTTACACAGTGGATGGCCTTCCAGCCGCAACCCAACACTGGGAAACACCCATACACTTGCATTCACACACATACACTACGGCCAATTTAGCTTATTCAATTCACCTATAGCGCATGTGTTTGGACGTGGGGGAAACCGGAGCACACAGAAAAAACCCACGCCAACACAGGGAGAACATGCAAACTCCACACAGTAATGCCAACTAACCCAGCTGGAACTCTATCCAGCGACCTTCTTGTTGCGAGGCGATCGCGCTACCCACTGCACCACCGTGATGCCCACTGAAGACTGAAAACCACCTGAATTCAATCTGAAACTTCAAAACCAAGTAGACTTCACTTCAGATGGAATCTTTTCAGTTCAATGACAATTATTACTTCAAATATCAGTTTACTTCATATGGGGGTTAAATAAAAAGACCAGCTCACAAATTAAATGTGCCGTGTTAGTTCAGAAATTGTTTTATCCAGTCATTCAATTGCTTTTCGGCTCAGTCCAGGGGTGTCTAAACTCGTTCCTGGAGGGCTGTTGTCCTGCATAGTTTAGCTCCATGTTGCCTCAAGACACCTGCCTGGAAGTTTCTAGTATACCTAGATAGAGCTTGATTAGCTGGTTCAAGTGCATTCAATTGTGGTTGAAGCTAAAATCTACAGGACACCGGCCCTCCAGGACCGTGTTTGGGCACCTCTGGTTTAATTTCTCTATTAATCAGGGGTCACCATAGCAGAATGAACCGCCAACTTAGCCAGCATATGTTTTGCACAGTGGATGCCCTTCCAGCCACAACCCAACACTGGGAAACATTTGTTTTATTTAATGTTTGATTTAATGCATAGGTCTCAAACTCAATTCCTGGAGGGCCGCAGCTCTGCACAGTTTTGCTCTAACCCTATCAAACACAGCTGATCCAAATAATCGAGTGTTCAAAAGAGTCTTGAACACCATAGTTGATCAGCTGTGTTTGATTAGGGTTGGAGCAAAACTGCAGAGCTGCTGCCCTGCAGGAAGGTAAAGTCTAGATTGGATATGCGGCCGGCTGGAAGTGCGATATGCACATTAATATAGCAGAATTTTTTTTATGAAACTTTATAACAATAATTAATGTTACAGTACTGTGACGGTTGGCTTTAGGGTTGGGGTGGGGGGTAGGTGTTAAAAAAAATACAATTTATTGGGTAATTTAATAGATTACATAAATAATACTCTGTAAAACTACTGTTTTTAGGGTTACTGTGATAGTAGGGTTTAGGGTTGGAGTAGACGATAATAAAATACAATAAATGGGAAATTTAATAAATAACAAATAATTCTCTTTAACCTTCGGCCGCAAACGTCTCTTCTAGCAACAACCCTGCAGGAATCCAGTTTGAGACCTATGTTTTAATGTATTAATTTGAACTAAAAATGAGCTAGCAAAAAGCATTTATGTTTTCGAAAAATAAACATGGGTGGGAGAAACAATTTTTCCATTTGTTACTTTCTATTTTCATGTAACACAATGCCCAATCTGGATAAAAAGCAGACTTTAGCAGTCATAATGAATTATGAACGACGCTGTGAACAGTACTCAAATGACTTTATTCATCATAATATGATTTTGCAATAAAAACATAAAAAGTAACATCTTTTGCCCTTATTACAACTTGCATCAAATGACCACATGGTGGCACTGTATGCCAAGTTTAACACGCCATACTAAAGGTAACTCCTCTGTTCAGACCGCGGAAGGTTACCGGAACATACGTACAAAACCCAAACCTCTCAGAAAACCACGGATAAATACAGCAAGTCCTTCCGCGCTCACGAACACAAATAAAACCACCACTGACTGACAAAACACAGCTCTCTGCACCTGCAAGCCAAGTGTAGATATGATGCAGTATTTAACGTCGATTAAATGAAAGAATGAATCCTCCAGCTCCTGTAGGCAAGACTCACACCGTCTACAAAATTATTTACCCTTCCCTTAGTGTTACTTTGCCGCGTTACAGCTTAAACTAGCTGTTCTTAGCTTGTTTAACCAAATAACAAGTGCTCAGAAACCCCGTATAGGGAAATAATCATGAAAAAAGGACCATTTGTCATCATCTACTCAATCTCCACTTGTTCCAACCCTGTTTGAGTTTGTTTTACAAAGAAGTCATTTTAAAGAATGTTGAAAAACTGGTAGCCATTAACTTCCATAGTATTTTTCCCCTTTCATAGGTGTCAAACTCAATTCCTGGAGGGCCGCAGTTCTGCACAGTTTTGCTCCAACCCTAATCAAACAGCTGATGCAACTAATCAAGGTGTTCAAGACTCTTTTGAACACTCGATTATTTGGATCAGCTGTGTTTGATTAGGTTTGAAGCAAAACTGTGCAGAGCTGCGGCCCTCCAGGAATTGAGTTTGACACCTATGCTTATTACGGATGTCAATTGCTAACATTTTCCAAAATTCTTTCAAATATGTTCTTGAAAAAGACCTCAAAGGTTTGACACCACTTGACAGTTGAGTAATTGTTTATTTCTGAGCGAACTATCCAAATTAGACCATCAAGCTTGATTTGAATCAAACACCTTACAAATAATTAACTGTTCGCTTCACAGATTTGCAGTCCTCCTTTTGTAGTGAATGATTATGAGGCTACAACTTAACAGAAGCTTGATGCAGAAATTCAACTTTAACATTACAGCTTTGGGGAAAAAGAAAGAACACTTGAAAACTCTCAGCTTTCCTTGATTTATTTCTAACATTTCTTCCAAATATTAAATAAATAAAATGTGATTTAAAGCATTTGTTTTGTTTAAATGAAATGACAACTAGTTAAAGCAAAAAAACGTGGCCTGTTTTTATATCCAGGATGTTTATATTCATTTTTTTAAACACCAATGAGAACAATTAAGATGTCAATATTTGTTGGAATAGCCCAATAAAGCATTTGTTATTCTGACAAATTGCTATTTTCTGGAAGAAACATGCTCTAAATGACAATATCTTTATTTTGGAGAAATTTGATCACAAATATTGAAACAAAAATTAACATTTTATCTTTAGCCACACCTCATAAATCAAGAGAAACTGAGAACTGTCAACTAGTCTCTTCATTTTTTCCATACCTGTACAAACACACCCTGCCATGAATGGGGCTGAAGTAACAGTTTCAAGTTCTCAAGGTCATGTTTACAGTCATTTATGATATAATGTGCTGATACAGAGAAAAAAAACATCTAAAAAACAAAAAAAAACTGGCAATTCTTGACACAAAAAAGACAAATTAATATATTGCATTTAAGTATTGTATAAAATTCTTTAAAATACAGTTTAGAGAATTAAGTACTTGAGTCAACAAAGCCAAAAGTGCAGAGGTACATAAATAAAAAATAACCCCCTCAAATAATATAAAAAAAAAACGTGTGTGTGTGTGTGTGTGCTCAGTGGGGCGTCTTTTCAGAGCTGCCATTCAAGTTTGCCCAACTCCACCCCTTAGATGACAAGCTGACCTGAATCACTATCCGGTCATAGGTTAGAGTTCAGAAACCAAGAGCCGACCAGGAGTTCAGAGTTCACGAACATGAAACTCAATCATTCTACCAATGAAAAACGTGCACACCAGCACAAACCTTTTTGTTCACTAGGATTCAGACGAATCGTTTGGAGATTGAACACTCGCTCCCAGACTGTGGGCAGGGTGAAGTTAAGGGCATGTGGTCTGCAGCTCAGGCCACGGAGCCTCTTAAAGCTATTAGCATACGAATGGACAGACGGGGCGCAGAGGTGAAGCTGAGTGACGCCGCTCCAAGAGAAAGGGAGTCAGAAGCACAGTGAATCTACAGACCGCCGAGAAGAAAAAGAGCTCGCCTTCTCTTTTCTTTCACCTCTCCTGCTTAGCCGAACCAGATATGATGACAGAAAACACAGAGATCAACACGTTTTTTCCAAATACTTTCACAAACTGCACTAGCAATGCACGACATTTAAGTTCTAAGGCCTGTTTGGCAAACACATAAATGAGGATTGATACATAACTGGCGAACGAACCGGGGAAACGTCCCTCGCGTACAGAAAGTGGGAGTAAAAGATAACACTGCTGTAGTTCCTAAGAGCACGAATGAGATGAAGTGTGAAAAAGGCACTAAGACTAGCCCTAGAGGATAAAAAGCGATACATTCATGACGTGCGGGGCTTCCTTTTTCTTTTTTTTCTCCGATCACAATCAATCAAAAATACCTTGAAAAAACATTGGTAGAAAAATAAAATATAAAAGTCGCAACCCTTGATGCATCAGTGCGTTATGGCTACAGAGAGACGCTTTTGTTTTGTTTTCCGGCTGACTCAAAGATGCAGTTCTGGCCCCGTTACGAAGAGAACAGGATGTTGAGGAGGAGAGAGAGTTTAAGTGTTGTAGTGTTGGTTTGCAGTCCAGACGTCACATAGCCGCACGCCCTCCTCAAAATACTGTCGATTTCACTCCTTTTCATTTACGGGAAAAAAAAGGGCAGCCTGGTCGGGACGTCCTGTCATGTGGTGGTGGCCTCCAGGTAGCTCTGTAGTTTTCGAACGGTCGACTCGTCCAGTGAGAAAAGATCAAAGTCAAAAGTTGTGTTGGTGACGTTGAAGTGGCCGGTCTCCTCTATAAGGTTGACGATCTGCAGGCGGGGGACAGACATTTATTTCAGAGCGTTTACTCCAGGGGTGTCCAAACTCGGTCCTGGAGGGCCGGTGTCCTGCTGAGTTTTGCTCCAACTTGGTTCAGCACACCTGCCTGGAAGTTTCTAGTATATCTAGTAAGAACTTGATTAGCTGGTTCAGGTGTGTTTGATTAGGGTTGGAGCTAAACTCTCTAGGACACCGGCCCTCCAGGATCGAGTTTGGACACCCCTGGTTTTCTTAAACTAAGCATGGGATGATAACCGTTCAAGGTATACCATGGTTTTTGAAAAGTCAAGATTTTTAGATTTAGTTTTTTTCCAGCAGAAATCATCTCCAAAGACGGCGTTTTAAAATGTAAAGACATCCGTGTTCTTGAAATTAATGAAGACAGCAGAAGTCAATGATTCATTGGAATTATTTAGCCTGACATGTTTATTTCGCCAAAATATTTTTTAAATAAAATATATTGTGTTTAAAGGGGAAAAAAAATCTTGTTTACCCAGACATTTAAAAATAATATATTTTAGAGCAGTGATCACAATACAGTGAAACTGTGATATTATTATAAAGGGTTATCATACCGTCAGAATCTTATACCGGCCCATGCCTAACTCCAGTGTTGCCAGACGTTAGACAATTATCGTATTTGTACGATAATTTCGACCTCTGTACGTTGTACGATCAATAATGAAAAAAATCATATAACGTACGATAATTTCAGAATTTTATAGCATTGAAAATGAATTTCATTGTATTCTTAAGGCTTCTATACTTATTGATAGCTGCATATTTTGTCTACTGTCTGTGAGGAGAAGGTGGAGTTAGACTAGACTTTCTATCTCATCGTACGTCTCATCTTCTTAGCTAATCAACGTGGAGAATGGCTCTCACGAGTTAATTAACATTCCTGCTGCACGCGGCCATGCTTAAGTCCGTCGTTGTCAGGTTGAGGTCGATCGTTTAAGCAATAAAGTTTTAAAAAGTAGTGCTGAAAAGTAAGGTGAGAAGAACAGGGGAGTTTGCCATTGATGTTCTTGTTCTTCCCCATTCAAATGCATTATGTGACCGTGTTTATCCAAAGTTAATTTCATCAAAACAAAGCCATGAGATCGGCTCATTACAGATCCTCTGAATAAGCTCGTGCACACCTCAGTGAGTGTGTTAAAATTTAGGAGGGTGCACTGCTTTCAAGCCAACCAGCACTATGTTGCGGTCCATGACAGCATCCAATTTGTACCGCAAAATGAGTCCCTCAACATCTGGCAACACGCGCAGGTATTCAATGACAGCGACTCGGAGGTGGAGTTTGAACCTACCCACTAAGTAGTATGCCTAATTTTTTTTACGTATTGTGGTAATTTGCACATTGTGTCAAAACGCTATTTGTTTAGATAATAGCTGTATACTCTCCGTTTGACTAGTGTACGATAATTTTCCTCCAAATACGAAAATTTTGAGGTTCAGGTACGAAACTTTGACAATTCCAATCTGGCAACACTGCTTAACTCAAACGCAAGCCATTTTCATTTGTACGCAAAACTCTCACCTGCTGAAGAACGTTGCGCTCTCGTAAAGCCATTAGCCTGCGATGAAGCTCTACCAGCTCGTCTGTGTACGCCTGAAACCAGACAAGAGAAATGTGTCAGGAACAAAAGGTTATACTGACACAAACAAGACTATCAAAACTACAACTGTAAAGATCACTTGTTTTCACAAATTGCATGTAAATCAGCTGTATAAGAAACTGACTGCACAATGTTGTGCTTTGTGCATCTCTCAAACATTTCGAGATTCCCTAAAATACAATCATTAATATTATTATTATGTATTTAAAAAGTAAATTAAACTAAAATGACTGAAATCTTTCCCTCAATATTTGTGTGATTTCCATTTATTTCAGAGCATAGGTCTCAAACTCAATTCCTGGAGGGCTGCAGCTCTGCAGTTTTGCTCCAACCCTAATTAAACACAGCTGATCCAAATAATGAAGGTGTTCATGACTCTTTTGAACACCTTGATTATTTGCATCAGCTGTGTTTGATCAGGGTTGGAGCAAAACTCTGCAGAGCTGCGGCCCTCCAGGAGTTGAGTTTGAGACCTATGTTTTACAGTAAACTTAGCAACATGCTTAAGGAAAAATTACTGAAACCAAAAGTTATCCCTTAAAAAGCCAATTTATACTTCTGCGTCAAGCCCACGTGATTGGTCAAGTGTAGCCTTCGCACTGTTGCATACCTATTGCTGTATGCTGACACGCACCTGTCAAAAAAATTGCAGAGCACAAGATCTGTGATTGGTTGGCTTGGCAGTGATGATGAGTGTGTGCGGGACCAAGGGCAATGGGAGCGGAGCGAGACTGGTGGTAGGCCTACGAGTATAGAGTCCTGCTGAGGAGCTCCAGATGGATACTTTTGTGTTTATTTTAATATTAAAGATACTAAAGTCCCCAAGAAATCCAAACTAACCATATGATTTTGTTAGCTCACGTTGCTAGTTTTGTGGTGAACAATTCATCTGTGCATGTTAAGAAAAAAAAATAGCTTGCCCTTCTAGTCTTTAATTAAAATTTGAAAATGCACTTCCTGTTTTTTTCCTTCAGTTAAATTGTCAGATTACGTATATCTAACATACATAACCATGCCCAACTGTCAGTTTTGACAATAAACAGAAATGGTGAAAAGGAGGAGTCTGTTAGGTTGTAATAACTCTTGTAAAACCCCTTTCCCAATCTTTCTTACTACATCCATTCAGCTCGCAGTAGAAAAAACAAGCCACGTTCACTGCTTTCTCATTTAATATTCTGTTTCTCCATAAACTGTCAAAATACAAAAAAATGACGGTCCCAGCTTCAGGTTCATCAGGACTTTCAATTAGCGACAGTTGGTGCGAGTATCCGTTCGTAGTCTGACATCATGCGAAACAGCTTCCGGTTCCATGCGCTCTATCAAATGCATGGGAGGCTCAACAAATGGTAATAATAAACGTTTACAAAGCGATGTAATACTTTTGAAAATCATGATCATGAATAAATGCCTAATATCAGATGACCAGAAAGTGATGAATGGTTCAAATATTGGTGTCTGTGATGCAGTTCAGAGACTGTTGTGGACACCATGATTTTATAAGAAATCCACTTCAATGTGTTTTATGACTAAATTGTTGTCATAAACTAATATTATCTCAATTCAAAAGAGTGGCGGCTTAGACCCGACAAAAACGGTATTCCATACGTCATCCCTTAAACAAGCGGATAGGAGCTCCAGATGGATATTTTTGTGTTTATTTTTATTGTTAAAGTTGATAAACGTTTGACAGTTGTTGCGAGTGTCCATTCGTAGTCTGACGTCATGCTTCCGGGTCCATGCGCTCTATCAAATATATGGGAGTCTCAACAAATGTAATAATAAACGTTTACAAAGCAATGTAATACTTTTGAAAATCACGATCATGAATAAATGCCTAATATCAGACGGCCAGAAAGTGATGAATGGTTCAAATATTGGTGTCTGTGATGCAGCAAGTCTAGAGACTGTTGTGAACACTATGATTATTACATACAAAGTCCACTTTAATGTGTGATATGACTAAAGTGTGGTCATAAACTAATATTTTCTCAATTCAAGTGAGTAGCGGCTTAGACCCGGAAACGGTATTCCATACGTCACCACTAAACAAGGTGAGAAGATCTCCAGATGGATTCTTTTGTGTTTATTTTTTTTATTAAAGTTGTTAAACGTTAGACAGTTCCCATCTCTTTTTGCCTTGAAAGAGTGTGAGTTTGCGCATTTTGCATTGCAAGCATTTACGGCGTTAACTCAAAACACCAGGAAATCAACTTTACACAGTGCAACATAGAAACCCCACTGCCAGCTAGCACTTCAGACCTGTTACCGCAGTGCAGCACAGACAGAAGTATAAATGCTCATAGAGTATGCTACGTGCAAGGTATGCACCATGGAGTATGACAATTACTCAATACACATCAGTCAAATCAGTCAGTGCACCCATGCAGGTAGGTTTTCAAACACATTTTCAGTTGGGTTGAGTAGAATGATCAGTAATAGCTAATGGAGGTGAGATGTGGAAAAATAAAAGGTTGATTTACCCTTCCTACCTTGTCGTATCCCTTCTTCAGCACCTTTTCTTGACGTAAACAAGGATCTGGACTCTTTCTGCCCGACACCTGCATGACAGAAACAAGATGGAAAAATGAATAAGAATCAATCAGATGGACGGTGTAAAGAAGGAGTAAACAAGCGGCTAATATACTGCAGTCTTTTTCTAGTAATAGTGGAGCGGAGCCAGAACTGTTGCTGAATCCCGGTTCAACAGCATTTCACATTCACCGGATCAAAAGCTGCACGTCACCGCCTCATTTCAACACCGAGCACAGCGTAATCCAAGAACTAATGTCAATCGTCCATCAAGTGTGAGTGTGTGCTGCGAACTGAATGATCGGCATGACTGAATGAATAAACACACCGGTTGGATGACTGTCAAGGTTTAACTAGAAGCTGCAACACACACAGTCTACATTTACACCAGTGCATTTTCATTTGAACACTTTTGCTATGGTTTCATCTGGCATTTACAGTACTCCAGGAGTTTTCAACCCCCAAAAAAAGAGACTTAGTTTCATTTTGAAAACTCTGCATAAATGCGTTTCAGCGAGGACCAACCAAAACACAGACCTTTGAAAATGAAAGCGTGGCTCCACACATCCACTCCCCGATTGGCTCTTCTAAATCATTGTGTCTCCCTCCCTGTCTCTTCAAGCTTGTGACCATTTTGTCTGGTTGAGATTGGTTTTATTTTCGAGGTGTGCTCAATTAAAATTGAGATGACAAAGCACATCCTGAATAATTTTTTTAAAATATACCAATATATATCAATTTTTT
>CAIGQZ010033059.1:16658451-16684783 GCA_903798205.1 Danio tinwini
CACACACACACACACACACACACACACACACACACACACACACACACTTAACTTATACCGCATGTCTTTGGACCGTGGGGGAGCACCCGGGCACCCTAGTCAACACAGGGACAGAAATGTGCAGTGCTAACCACTGAGCCACCGTGTCGCACAAAATAACTTGCATTTCAAAAATTTTTAGCAGTAAATTAGCCAAGCAACATCATTCTACAATATTCTCCAACAACACTGCTCAATAAGTTGCCCTGTGTATTATCACCTTAACACATGTTTTGACACACATTTTCTATTATCAGCATTTAAAAAAAATATATATAAAATTGTATTTTAATTTAAATATATATAAAAGCTAAAACTATAATATATATATATATATATATATATATATATATATATATATATATATATTTTTATATATATATTTTTTTTTGTGAACAGCTCCGCCAGAGCGCGTCTAAAGCTTATATGCAAGTTTATTTTACATTCTATGGCAGAAACACAATTGAGTGTCGCTAGATCCTCCTGTATGAGCGCGCATCTGTTATAAAACACTCACAGGACATTCATTTGGACAACTATGAGGATATATAAAATAGTTTACACAAAAATACACAAGAGACTTTTTGCGCTGCTTGTGAAGTAATCAATCAGAGAACATGAGAAAGTGCATTGCTTCGATTATTTTAATATAGCATATTAATAAAATAATAAAATTATAGTATAATATTGAGAGTTAATTTTATATCTCGCGACCCACCTGCAGAATCGCTGAGGCCAACTAGTGGGCTGCGGCCCACCGGTTGAGAATCCCTGCTCTAAAACATAATTCTGTAAGTGGTCTACAGCATTATAATTTTTAAATGTCTTAAATTTAACACCTAATTTTCTCCAAAACAGATTTCAGTTTTTTTCTTTTGATAAAATAAAATAAAAACCTAATGTATTTGACTACAACTAATTTTTGCATTATGCCAAAACTTCTTCATTTTCTTCAAACAGCAACACTCTTGCAGCTCATATGATTTCACGGTTAGTTTTTTGTTTTGTTTGATTGTTTTCAGAGTGTTGCGAATATTTTATTTAACCCATAAAGTCATTAATGTTGTAATACATTTTTGCATCATCTTTTTTCAAGTGATAAATTCCTGATCCTTTGCATTATATTTTTATTCATAAATCACCCAGTATAAATAATATTGGTATATAAATAAACACTTTTAATGTTCTAAAATATTGATCTAACAATCTAACAAATTTAAATAAGACTACAGCGTTTAAATTGGACACACAGACAGACGGACAGATACAGAGACAGACCGATGGATACAGACATACAGACAGACATGCAGAAAGATAAACGGAAAGACAGACAGACAGACACATACAGAAAGACGAACATACAGGCAGACAGACAGATAAAGAGACAGAATAGATAGACAGACCTCACTTCAAAATCTACAACTTAAAGAACAAACAAATCCATGAATAATAAGTCAAACCTCAGATTTGGACGAGGCCTCATCATCAGAGTTGGAGTCGTCTGATTCCGGAGGCTTCTTGGTCTCCTTGACCTCCTGTGCCTCTGACTTCCCCTTGGCCCAGCGGCCCTTCTCCTTCGAGGTCTTCTTTTCGGCATATCCTGAGGAGGTGTTAGAGGAAGACGCGGTGCGAGGGGAGGCCCCAGTGAAGCCCCCACTGCCAGAGCCCTTCGACCCCTCTGAACTCCCCTTCTTTGGCTTCTTCACACTCGGTTTGGGAGACTCTGCATTAGAGGGTCGTTTGCTGGGTGCTTTTCCATCGGCTGCTCCTCCTCCTCCTCCACCCGCCGCTCCTGCACCTCCTCCTTTAGGAGACATGTTTTCCATTTTGGACTCCTTTAGCGTGAGTTTGGGCTCCTTGAAAGCAGCTTTGGGCAGGACTTTGTTGTCGTCTTTCACTTTGATCTCCGTTTTCTTGGATGATGAGGATGAAGATGATGAAGGGTCGCGGCTGCTTTTGCTGCTGCCGTCCCGCTCAGAGTCTCCTTTAGACGTAGCTTTGCTCTCAGAGTCTTTTCGCGGCCGCTCTCGATGCTCCTTGGCCATTTTGTGGGATTTGGACACTTTGCTGCCTTCTTTACTGGGCTCCTGCAGGAAGAAAAAAAACCCTGTTTGTTTCTGGTCAAAGCTTCCTCTTTTTACATATATAGACACAATTTGGTGAATATGAGGCAACGCATCACTTCAGATCAGGGGTGCCCAAATTTTTGCTTATGAAGGGCCAAAAACCAAACTTGATTAAGGGGGGTGGGCTGAAGCTGCAATGGTAAATTCCTAATGTATTAATGTTTAAAAATAATAGAAAAAAAATACTTTAAACACATTAATAATTATATTTTTTTATAGATTTTAAATATATATTTTATAATGAACTTCATACAGTAAAAACATAAACACATTTATAACACAATGTTGTTCAATGCTGAATACACAGTGAATACACAATGCTGAAGTCAAGCTGCACCACCTTGTGCATTGTCCTCTACCTTCGAGTGACATATTTACATTTTTAAAAATCTGAACATTTAACTGAAACATTTCATTTCAATAGGCATTTTTATTGTAGCTCAACAATAAACAATCAAACAAAAGGTTATATTAAATTTTAAATGACGATCTCTGTTAAAAGCACCCAACCTTCACATCATTTTAAATCTCTTCTCAGAGTGGATTGTGGGCCAAATCAAAGATTACCATGGACAAACTTTGGCCTGCAGCCCGCAGGTCCTACTTTGGGCAACTCTGCTTTAGATTAATGTATAAAACGACCACAACAATACAGATGTGCAAAGTCAATATGAATACACCAACATTATCGTCCAAAACAGCAGGATTTTTTTTTCGTTTCAGTTGGAAAGGGCTGAAATAATTGAAAAACAAAACAAAAACAAAGCAGCGTTATTGCAGTGCTGTGTGATTTGAGGAAAATATTTAATTGTGTTTCTTTTGAACAGATATTATGATTTTAATTGATTTGCAATAAATATTTTGTAAAGTCCAGCATCAGCTCAATATTATAACACACTCTTTAAATAAAAGAAAAGCTACATGCTATAACTGTATATATAAATTAATACTTATTAATTGAATGTATGCATGTATATATCTAAAGTAATGGTTCCTGGAGGGCCACAGCTCTGCACAGTTTAGTTTTAACCACATCTAACTCACACCTGGTTAATGGTCTTGAATCCCTTGATTAGTTGGATCAGCTGTGTCTGATTATTGTTGGACAAAAACTTGTGCAAAGCTGCGGCCCTCCAGGAATTGAGTTCGAGACCCATGATCCAAAGTCATTCATAGTTAATAAATTAGCTAAGCACAATGTTTCGATACATCGTTCAGCCCTACTCCAAAGCGAGTAACGCTAGATGATTTGGCCCAAAAATATATATGTTTTCTTTTTTTATTGTGATTTAAGGTATATTTCTTGATATTTCCTTGGATTTATATTTAAAAAAAAAAAAATCTATTTTTATTTTACATCCAGCTTAATGTTGTCTAAAGAAACAATGTTCAGATGAAAAGATATGAAAGCAAATGTAGTGAATGTAACCATGCGTACTAACCACCTATACTACATGTTATATGCAAAAAATATACATATAAAAAATAAATAAATTTAAGTCAAATAAATTAAATGACATTCTAACATTACAATCCAAAAGCAAACATAATGCTTTTTAAAAGCTAAAACTCATTTGCCAAACTATATTGATATATTAACCCCATAACAATAGTCACTTTCATAAAATACGAGTTGTAGGTTTAACATTCTATACATGTTGCATTTATTGGTCAACAATGAGTATTTTAGTGCAATTAATATTTTAGTCAGAATAACTGCACACTGCTCATTTACTGAAGTGTCAGTTTACGGTAAACTCACATCCATGCATTCCTGATGGCAAGATAAAAATATTTTCATGACTTTCTAACATTCACAGATGCAAGTTACATACAAGTTACACACTGAGGAAAACAACACATCTCAAACACATTAAACAGTGCAAGTAATGTGTGCCAAGAAGAGCTCCTAGCAGTAAATTATACAAGTATGAGGTTGAAAGAATTTTCTGATTATCGATTCAAATCAGATTGGGGCATGATTTCGAAATTGTCTAGCGTCAATGAATTAGAGACTTACTGTTATAGTAAAAAAGGGAATAAAATACCAAACCTAATTTTTTTAATTGATGTGCGCAAAAGTATTTAAAAGGACCAAATAATGGCTGTTTTTAGCCAATATACTATAATTAAAGAATGCCCTCAATTCATTATTTTTTCTCTTACATGATATATAGATAATGATTTCAATATTAATATTTGAATATGCTAAATATTAATATTGAAATCATTAAGTCTAACATTATCACCATGTCAACCATTTCCCACCGTACACACTGTCAAACACAATTAAACAATAGATCCCCAATTAGAACAAAATACGTCCTCTAATAATAAAATCATCACAAAAGGCCATTAAAGGATGTCTGAACTGTGAGCATATACCCCATCTGTGACCTTCACGCAAAGGTCATGCGCTGTATTAATGAGGCTGTGCTAAGATCTGGACTGTTAAGGATAATGGGGAAGCTGGAAGACGTCCAGCTCTGGATGATCACAGTAAATCAGCAGCAGCCTGACCCTCTTTTACCATGCGAATGAAAGAGGCCGCACAGTGACCCAGACAAAGAGCAAGTGCTCTCAGATGATAAAACCAAGGTCATTTTATAGAGATATGACACATGTCTTACATAATGGACACTTCATTCCAACTGAAACGATCTAATCTGCTGCTCAGAAGTAAACAAAAGGATGAAAACAGAGGGAGATCTGATTCCTTAATATCCTGACAGGTACGATATCTGTTATTCATGATAAAGTACTTGAGATGAAAAGCAGAGAGCTAATATATTATATTAGATCATATTACATGAATAATATATTTTGTACTGCACAATAACTGCACATATTATATTCTGTCTAATACATTATACTATATTATATTATACATATTATATTATATTATATTATGTCCTGTCACAATATCTATTTTTGTCATACGATAAATTGCACTAAAACACAATGCGATAAACAATATTATTGTCATTTTAAGACCATTTTAGGCCACTCATATAATGCCGTAATGACAATACAATATCATCAGTATGCAATTACTCTTCCAAAGAACACATAACATTTTATTCTTAAGGATTTTTTATTCAATTATAGTCATTTTAACAATTTAATAATTAGGCATTGAAACCAGAATGTGAACACGCATATCCTCAGCTAAAATGTTGTTAGAATTGGTTTAAGTATGGCCAATATATATATTGCATCACCAAAAATGATTGAGATCATTTCTATGTATTGTGCGAAAAGTCGATATACTGATTATTGTGACAGGCCTAATTATATTATATTGTCATCATTTAAAAGTTTGTTGTTTTTGAAGGTGTTTTATGTTTAATAAGGGTGCATTTTTTAGAAAAACAAAGTATAAACAGTAATAGTTTTCAATATTATTGCAATTCAAAATAACTTTAAATTTTTTTTACTATATTTTTAACTATTTTTTTTTCTGTGATAAACTATTGTATTTAATAATCCATCAGAAATCATTTATACACATTTGGTCCTCAAGAAACTAATTATTGTTAGGATGTGTGTCCAATAAAGCATTTTTTCTTGACTGTAGTGGTTGTTTCTGTTGTTGTCAATGGTAGAACAGTTTTTTTAAATGCTTGCAGCATAGCGAGGCACTGAGCGGGCAAGACACACACTCTTCCTGTCTTATTGCATCAGGCACTTTGTTAGAAATTTATTTATTCATTTTCCTTTGGCTTAGTCCCTTTATTAATCAGGGGTCACCACAGTGAAATGAACCGCCAACTTATCAAGCATATATTTTACACAGCGGATGCCCTTCCATCTGCAACCAAGTACTGGGAATTTGGTTAGAAATACTTCTATGTTTTATATGTTTGTTTCTATGACTGTTTATATAACTCTTACTTTCATTTATAGTGCTTGATTTTTGCATTGACATTTAATATCTCGTTCAAATACATTATGAACAGCAGCTACCCTAATTATTTTCTTTGTTCTCTATATCCACCTGGGGATGCCCATCCTGAGGCCTCTAGAGATTGTGCAGCGCCACTTGATGAAATCCAAGACTTGTGAAGAGACGATGCCAACCATTGAAGACTTCAAGGACAACACACACCTAATACACTTCATTGAAAATGTACACATCACCTATATACTGTATAACTGTAGGATAACTATGTTACTGTATAACTGCAGGATAACCATGTTTACATGTTTAACTGTTAAAAGCTATAGTTTTAACTGTTAAAAGCTATTAGTTAATTAGTTAAAGTTATGGTAACTAATAACCTTAACTTACAAAAAAATTGATTGTAATGCAATAATGTACACCTTTGGTAAAACAGCTTTTAAACAATAATTATTGTGAAAAGCGCTATACACAAACTTGAACTGAATTTTATGGTCAGCACTGATCGTTCTGCGTTTTTTCAGCCATTACACTGTGAGGAAGGGGCAGGACAATAGCATGCAATTGTAATGAAATAATGAAGATTTCAACTTAACGATACATTAGGATATACTCTGTATTATAGCAAGTAACAAAAAAAACAAAACATCTACTACGCTGCAAAAACGCTCACAGCTGAGTGCTTTAAGTACAGTGCCCCCTTTTCTGCAACACACAGCGTTAAACTTATTGTTATCACTAAAATCTAGCAAAAAGAGCTACAGGGGTAAATAATGCGTTGATGCTCTTAAGATAAGGGATTCATAAACAAAATCATAAGACAAAAGCATCCGAGAAGTGAAAATATTTCATCTCCTCTTATTTTCTTCCGATTTTCCTGGACCGGGTCACGGGGGCAGCAGTCTTAGAAAAGAACCCCAGACTTCCCTCTCGCCAGACACTTCCTCCAGCTCCTCCGGGGGTATTCCGAGGCCAGCCAAGAGACATAGTCCCTCCAGCGTGTCCTGGGTCTTCCCCGAGGCCTCCTCCCTGTGGGATATGCTTGAAACACCTCCCTAGGTAGGCATCCAGGAGGCATCCGAAACAGATGCCCGAGTCACTTCAGCTGACTTCTCTCGACGTGGAGGAGCAGAGCTTCACCTGGGTGACAGAGCTCCTCACCCTATCTAGAAGGGTGTGCCCTGCCACCCTGCGAAGGAAGCTCATTTCGGCCGCTTGTATTCGAGATCTTGTCCTTTCGGGTCATAACCCAAAGCTCATGACCATAGGTGAGAGTAAGAACGTAGATTGCTTGGTTAATCGAGAGCTTTGCATTGGCTCAGCTCCTTCTTTACCACAATGGAGCGGTACATTACTGCTGCCGCTGCACCAATCCACCTGTCAATCTCAAGTTCCATCCTTCCCTCACTCGTGAACAAAACCCTAAGAGACTTAACTACTCCACCTCTGGTAAGGACTTTCCTCCAATCTAGAGATGGCAAATCACCTTTTTCCGGTGAAGCACCATGGCCTCGGACATGGGGGTGCTGATTCTCATCCCAGCTGCGACACAGCCGCTTTATTATCTTTGTTAATAACAGCTTTTTAATTTTTCACTAACTTCTCCAGTGTCTTGGACTTATGATTTTGTTGTTTATATTTTTATGACTATTAAAAATAATAAAGCTGCTTAGTTCTTTATAGAAACCTTCATATATTTTTCCTTAAATTGAACAGAGTTCAGAAAAATAGCTTTATTAAAATATAAATATTCTGTAAACCTTTGAATGCGTGTCCGCTGAACAAAAGTTACATTCTATTTTTCTCTTTCAAAAAGAGGATGCTGAATATTTGAATAGTAGCATATTTTAGTTATATTGCCTTCATTTTTCATCAAAATATTTTTTCTATTTAAAAACCAAAACAAATGCAGATTTTCTTTGAGATCTTAGTATTTTGCATCTCAATGCATGAAAAGAACATCATTTAGTCATAAGTTTATTTCTCTTTTACTGACCTTTGATCCTTGTGAGGTCTTGCTCTTCTTGGGGTCTGAAAAGGCAGAGAGTGGAATGGTTGGAAGCATAGGGTAATCTGGGCTGGGTCTTGGGACCACCTCTGCTCCCTCTGGGACCACGATGATCTAATAAATACAGAATAAACGCATGATTAAAGCACATTCACCTTAAAAAATGTGTAATCTTTTTTTAAATCAGCAACTAAATGTTCATGACAAATGGATCTGAGGAATAGTAAAGTAAGCTCTCACCCCTCCCGCTTTGACCAGCTTTCGACGGAAGTCCCGCGTGGGGTTATTGAAGGTGAGTTTCTCACAGCGCAGGTGATTGACCGGTGGGTTCCCCTCCAGGTTGAGGAACAGGTCGTAATTGAAGCACACCTTCTTTGGTTCCTCCTGTGTGAATCGCAGTATTCAAGGATTCCATTAAATCTTTGCACATCAATGAACAACTCAATGACATGATGCTTTCTAATGTTTTCCTTCAGTATGTATTGAGACATGTTGTCGTCTTTGAATTTGTTGTCATATCAGCTTTATTGCCTAATGGATGTTAAACATTTAACAGCCTAATATCATGAATACGATACAATGAAGTTGATTCAATGTTCCATTAATAAAATTATTGGCATGCTTCATTTAAAAAACAAAGCAGCCGTCCTAAATAAATCATTTGATCATATGATATAGTTCAATGACTTGCTCATTAAGACTCCTAGAGAGTCAGTAACAGATGCAGATTTAAACGATTTCATGAAGCTCAAACAGACACTCTTGTCAGGAATAAGATTACGTTTGACATCATGATGTTTTAAAGGGCACCTATGAAGCTTTTGGAACTGTTTGAACCGAACTGTGTAGGTATAGTGTCCACACTCAATATACAACAGGAGTCCCAGTTTGTGGACGTTAAATCTGGTTTATTTTTTTGTACAGTAGCATAAGGGATCTAGCAATGTATATAGCGGTGTATATTAACTTGTATCCTGTCATATTTGCCTCAGCTAGATGTGCAAAAACAGTGCAAAGTTAAATGTGTGTGTGAGTGTTGCGAACTTTGCAACAGCACTCGTCGTTTCAGAAAGGCTTGAATATACTTCACAATTACATCTTATAACCTTACTTGGTATTTTGACTCTGAACTGAGTCTCTTCTTCATTCGCTTCATTGCTGTCTCTGTCACTGACTGCTGTTTATGTGAAGGAGCAAGAGAGACAGACACACACGGTGGGCGAAGAGAACAAGCTCATGTACATTTAAAGGCACAGGCAACAATACAGCTACAATGTAATTTTTCTCCAAAATGTACATATTCGGCAGGGTATAATAAATGATCTGATGGCTGTTTTGAGCTGAAACTTTACAGACACATTCTGGAGACACTAAAGACTTCTTAGATCTTGTAAAAGAGGTCAAATAGAAGCCCTTTAATGATTGTTTATTCAGCTCTAACTCATAGTCTGCTATAAAATGATCTGTCTAACAGAGAACTACAGCTAGAGACCTGCATAAAACACATCAATCCAAGTCCAGACTTATGCCTGCAAACATCTGCATGATGATTTAAAATATTATGCAAAGCAGAGACTTTGGTGCATTGTTGTTATATATCGTGCTTTAAAAGAAGATGGTTAAGACTTAAAGCTCTTCATGAGCAGCCCATTCCCAAATTAGCTATTTAGCATTTTTTAAACCAGCTTCCTACACGTTTGACAATACACCATATGTTAAACGCTAAGGCTACACCTGATGAAGCAAAAACGTACTGTCGTGAAACTTTTGCTCAAGTTCTGAACGATCAGCTTGATGTTCCATATTATTCAAATCTGAGTCGGACACAATCTTTACAGTTAATCTGAAACAATTATTAAAATTGCACTCATTGTAGGGGGTATTAAAAATGTGTTTGGTCAATCAAGCACTCAGGGCTTTTCAGAAGTGAGGCTTTATAAAAACTACAAGTCAGGCTAAATGTCCACTTATTTCTGTTTTTAAAAAAGAAGTTTTGCATCCATACACATATTAATTTTCTAGAAATCCCAGACTCCCTAGTTTTACGATTGTGCGATCGCCAAATCCAACACAAAAATCAACAAAAAGACAAAAATGTTTGCGATCCTGCAAAATTCTTAATTGAAACGCAAAATAATTGCAAAATGTAAATAATCTTATAAAACATCCAATTCCAATCCATTTAGTTAAATTATATTAATTTTAATTTGCAATAAATGTTTTACCCGACTTATAGACGTTGCATACGCAGCGCACGTTATGTATTTGAGTGTCTCTTGAAAAATGACGTCTCACCTGCGCCCTCACAATCATTAGAAGGAATGGGGGGGCAGTTTTCAGCTTGTGCAGTAAGCAAACGTGAAAGAAGCACGAGTGATTTACATGTGAAGGCAATGCAAAGATGCGATTAGACATCCTGTGGCACAAATTGTGCATTTGGCGTGCTTCAGACTGCAAAAGAAAGTGGGAGCAAACATCTAACAAATGGAGCAATGGAACAAACAGATGGAAATTGGTTCAGGGATGATGGTTGCTAGACGTGGCCGAACTGAAGGACATTATTTGTGCTTTACATGTATAGCTGGTATCATGATGTGCGTCAAATTAATAAATAATTATGTTTAACTTTCCCTGTAGTTGACAAGAGAAAAGTATTTCCTGCTCATGACGAGTTTTACAGCAATCCGTGTTTTAGGTGTATTATGGTAGGGGAAGCCCTAAAGCATGTCCTGAGTGAGGTACATGGTGTCAGATGC
Organism: Danio tinwini; assembly: GCA_903798205.1. Lineage (NCBI taxonomy): Eukaryota > Metazoa > Chordata > Actinopteri > Cypriniformes > Danionidae > Danio > Danio tinwini. The sequence continues at coordinate 16,669,282 of CAIGQZ010033059.1, forward strand.
TCCAGGGAGTGAAATCTGAGAGAAAGTGAGATCGTGGATAAAAATAAGATTTATATGACCTTCCTTTTTGCTTAATCCCTACCGTTTTAGATCTTGTCTTGACGAGACCAAAATAAAGAATTTATTTATTTTTTTATTTGTGTCATTGTGTCAGATTGCACACCTAATATAGTAGGCTACCTAATATGGTAAATAAGATAAATATATTTCATTCATTCATTCATTTTCTTTTCGGCTTAGTCCCTTTAATATCTGGGGTCGCCAAAGCAGAATGAACCGCCAGCACATGTTTTACGCAGCAGAGGTTCCATCCTCAACCCATCACTAGGAAACATACACACTCATACACTACGGTCAATTTTAGCATAGCCAATTCACCTGTACCACGTCACCTGTACCACCCACGCAAACATGGGGAGAACATGCAAACTCCACACAGAAATGCCAACTGACCCAGCCGAGGCTCGAACCAGCGACCTTCTTGCTGTGAGGTGAACGTGCTACCCATTGCACCACCGCGTCGTCCGATAAATATATTTATTTTAAATCTTTTTATATATATATATATATAAGAATGCAGTGAGTATGCGTATGAAGACCTTCAGTGCACAGAGTACAGACATAAACAGGTCACCATGATGGATTTAAAAACAGTCACACATGTAACCGTAAATAAGTCTCTGCTTGTCATCAAGTTGATAAATCATCAAAAGATTTTGCTATAATAAACATAACGGCGACAGCAGCACAAATATCTCTGTAATCCGCCATTGTTGTTGTTATTGGTTATTACTTGTCGGGTTCTTCCTTCTGATCACATGGTACTGTAAAGTCATCGTTTCCCAAAAGTTTGCCCATTTTGCTATGCGAGAGGTGGCGTTTTGAGATCTACTATACAAGCTCTTATAAAAAAAAAGTTCAGCTTCAGGGCCCTGACAATGGCGGTTTGTTCTATTAAACAAAATAATGAATCAATTACTCAGCTTCCTTGCTTTTGTAGAAAATAAAGGAAAATATTTTAAAGAGTGTCGGTAACTAGTAGCTATTAATGGCTTGTTTTCACTGACTGGTACAGTACGGGTCGGTACAGGTCACCTTTATCAGGCTTGCGTTTCCATCACAAAGGGTACCCTATTGGTGGGCGTGGTGAACAACAGAGTTTTAGTCGACATCATTCTCGCTCGAATAAATGTCTACAGTAAAGCGTTCAGAAATCATATGAGAAGCACTTCTCACAAAACAGATGCTTTAAACAAATAGTTGTGTATAAATGTTTATTACTAACCTTTCTATGAACATGATTTGATTATAAATGCAGATCAATGACAGTGCGAAATAGACTTCTGTAACGTCTGCAATTATATAAAATAAATAGATGTAACATATGAACACAACACATACAGACCCTTACAGTCTTCGATATGTTACAATTACAGAAAAAACTACACACAGCATACATTTAGTCCTCACTTAGGTTCAAAAACAACACGCAACATATAGCCCAGTCAGAGCAAACCTCTCATCTGTGTCTCTAATCTTCACCAGCACATGTAGCCTCTGTTAGAGAGTAATTCCGTCATTCCGAGTTCATAATAATCCAAAAGACAGTGATAAACATGGCAGTTTGTTCATGATTCAGGTTGCTGAAACAATTTGCACTTGTGTTTTGTCAGGCTTCTCCTTTTTTTGTGCTTCACTCTTGCGTTTGTCCTTTTCTTTTCTGAACGGATCAGATGTCAAAGACACTTCAATAATTACACACACGTTATCATCATCAGCTCAAGAAGTTTGTTATAACAAATATAGACGCGATCGCGAGCTAAAACATAAAAACATGGTGGCCCTTTTGTTTTCATTCTGGCTAGCTCCAAGAGATTGTGGCGTAGCTCTGTAACCAATCAGCGTTCAGCTGTCCGTGTAGCTCTGCATTTTGGTAGCCTTTCTCGTCTTTGGTACCCTTCCGAAAGGGTGCCAAAAAAGTGGTACGGTATGCCTTAAAAATGGCCATAAAAGCGTACCAAATCGAACCATACCCTACCACTCAGTGGAAACGAGGCTTAACTTTCATAGTGTTTTTTTTTCTCAACATTCTTCAAAATATCTACTTTTGTGTTCAACAGAGACAAGAAACTCAAAAGGTTTGAAACCACATGAAAGTGAGTACATTATGAACCATCTTTTTAAAGCGAGTCATTGGGGGGATTTTAGGAGCGCTCAGCCGGAGGATCATTCAAGATTTAAGGGAAAAACCTCAGCAGGGATCAGAGTTACAAATCAAACGCACAGATGAACATTCCCCAGCTCAATCTGTTTATCTCTGTCGAAAACAACTCAAGAAAATAAAACTCTCTGAAAAGCAGGGATGTTTTTCAGATCAGATATGGTTACATATCACACGCCAGTGAGTCAGCGGGTGGGTTGGGAAAAAAAAAAAAGAATGTAATTATTTTGCATTATTATGGCTCAACTCATAAGGTGAATCATGCTCCTCTGCTTACTTTACACTGACAGCTTTATGTCAGTGAGGGGAAGTTCACAAATGACAATACAGAGGAAGAGAAACTGATACTGATGAGTCACAGAGTGAGAGATGTATGCGAATGAATGTGTGAAAACAAAATAAAATAGACCAACTATAGAACAAGAGTCAACAGCAAGAGAAGTTGCAGGAAGAGGCTCACCTTGTTTTTGAAGTAAACCTCTATGGGCATCAGAAAGCCAGCATAACCTGACTCCTCAACCTTGTATTGGGGCTCCTTACACACTGCAGATAAATACAAAAATAATTATTACTTCACTTAGAATTGCAGCGTGTTAAAAACATTTATCTACTTCAAATGCTTATGGGTGAAAAAACGGAGTATATACAAGAATCAGAAAGTGAAATTCAATACCTTGTAAGACCTTTTTAAGACGCTTTCCACACATTTTAGGACCTTATAATGACTTTAGGTTTCAACTAGAAACACTGGCGAGATTTTACTAAATATGTAAGAAACTAATCCAAAACTAAAACATTATGCATATACTGAATAAAAATCTATAACCTCTATCTACTTTAGCAGGTTGGCGCCTATAGAACTGCAGAAATAATGGTGTTGCCTTGATTACTGCAGTAAACAAAGCAGCATGATGTCAAATCTAGTAGGATTTTATTGATTTCATAAACTACACAGCATCCTGAAATTTGCAGATTTAATTCAGGCAAACTTTAGCATAAAACAATACATTGCATAATCCAAAATTATATAAAAAAAATTTTACTTTGCAAAATAACATTTAGGACTTTTGAATACTTATTTAGGGCCTTAAATTTCTCTACATTGATTTATCAACTTGTAATACTTTTTAAGACCCCGCGGACAGCCTGAAGAAGAAAATAAATTTTTCAGCATTGAAACATTTTTTTTTACCATGACTTGCACAAGAAATACACTAAAATGTTATTTAGTGCAACAAAGGAATATATCACAAATCTACAATCAAGAATCATTTGATTACATATTAAAATACTATTTAGGAATAACAGTGCAGTAACTAAATAAGCTGTAATTTTTCAAGAGTTATTAGAAATAAAGCAGACACTTGCATTCAGGATGGATATAAAAAAAAATTTGTAAACTGTACTTGAGATTTACACATTTTATTTCATTAAAGATACAGCAAAAACTATTTGACACATTCGTGATTTAAAATGGATACTTTCTTTTTTGAATATAATAATAATATTTAATCTAATTTACTCATGTAATGGAAAATCTGAACTTACAGCATCATTACTCCAACTTGATCCATCAGCAATAATAATAATAATAATATAATGCTGATATGATCTTAAACATTTGCGTTCATTCTCAGTACCGTCAGATGTTTGGTTTACAATGCTTTGTGGAAAAAAGAAAATAATTAATCACAAATTAGTTAAAAAAAAAAAAAAAAAAACTGCATTTATTAAAACTTCATATATCATATATTTTTGTTTAATGCCATGTCAGCAACAAAGGCTATTTTCATGAGAAAGCTAATCATTAAAAGCAAACACAATAATTACAATAAAACAGCAAACAAACAAACAAGATAAATTAGATAAGATGTAAGATGTCTTATATTAAGATGTTTTATATTAACATATGTTTAAAAAATCTAAAATGTTTCTTGGTAAAACTTTACTAAATATCCCTTTAAAGGGTCACGAAACACCAAAACACATTTTTTTGAGATGTTGACAGTCATATATGTGACACATATTTTACTAAAAAGTGAAAATTGGTTGTTTTTGCGTTATTTCGAGCAAATTCGTTCTTCCGGTTCGAATAGAAATTTTGAAGCCGTGAGTTCATTGTGTAAATTCCAGGATTGTCTGCATCAGCGAGTACAACGTGATGTCTTTGAGCTTTCAGCATTAATTCAGGAGAAAGACTTGGTTCCAACCAATCAACGCGCTCTATTGTGAATGAGGTGCAATTTCATTAATATGCATGATATGCTTCAAAGACTGTTTTTACATGTTACAGTGTTCAGACGCCACGTTGTGTTGCCAACCATAATTAAAACAATTGTAAAAAGCATAATTATTTGGAGACATGGGTCGTCAGTGTTGCGTTTATAAATGTGCTGCAACAAAGGTTTTGTTTTCAATTCCCCGCTACGAGAGCGCAGCTGGATTCACGTGTGGATTACAGTGGTCTGCTAACACGCAACAAAAATATGTTTGTAAGGAACATTTTTTACCTGAGAGCTTTTTGCATCTGAAAATGGTGAAATTTGGATTTGCCACTCGTCTCCTTTAAAAAAAAAGACACCTTTCCAGTTTGTGTTGATTGTATTGTCTCTACAGATTTTGTAAGTGTGTGATCAGTGTGCTTTGTTTATGTTTATTCAGATGGCAAAGTTAGTTTGTGTTGTCAGCAGTACTCTTTTAGTTTTTAAAGACATACCTTAGTTAAAATGATTTAGTTACTATGCTTACAGTAGTTAATATCACTACTGTACAATATTATGGACTGAAAGATGTAAATGCTGTAAATGCTGCACTCCGAATGTAAAACATGTAAACACCTTAATTTTTGCTGCATTTTGTGACAGAATAGTCTATACACACACTTTTGTGTTTCTACCGAGAAATGCGGAGGGTTTTGTTTTTCTCCCATACTCGTGTGGTATCAAATTTCATTAAAACAACACTTATCCAGCAGTTCCTCCCATCCAATGTCTTGTTTGTCACGAGGGGGCATGCATGAAATGTTCCTAAATGAAAGTGAAAGTGCCAACTGCAGTTAAAGTTGACAAATTAAGAATGAAACACCCGAAATTACATGAAACTCCATAGAAAATGTGGATAGAGCAGTGTCGAATTATGTGCAATAACATTTAAAATGGGATCATGAAAGGAACATTCAAAACACAACTTATGTAAACATCTTAATCATATAATTGTCTTATTCAGATTAAGGCAAATAATTTAATTACTGATGTCCATGTAAACGCAGTCACTGTCTGTTTCCCCTTCGTCTGTGTTGCCGGTGTGAAAATCAGCTGTAGTTCACTTAATGAAACTCCCCTTTTCATGCAAACCCTTCCCTCTTTCGCCACTCGACACTCCACCTAAACAAAGCTGGACTCACCCACTTTTCTAACTTTTTTTAAACCAGAGGTGTGAAAACACCCTGCTGAGACAGAGGGGGTTTCGTAGCCCTTTAAGTGAGTTTACTTCATAAAAAATGTCTGCAGTCATTAAAGCTGGACAGTCCAATAAAATTTTTTATTCAAACTTATTTATTTTTATTATTTATTTCCAACACAAGCACATTCACAAACAGTCTAAAACAAACGTTAAATGTTTTATGCAATTGATAATAATAATGGTCATTCTTCGTTTTTGCTGATTTTATTAACAAATTCAAGCGTGAAGTCTTTGCACATGCATATTAATTATGTTTTATGATGTTTGCTCTATAGGCCTTACTGATTGGCTGAAAGGCACATGCTGTTAAGAGTGCACTGATCAGCTGCCGATTCGACAATCTGACTATGGTGAAGACCCAGATTGTGAATATTTTATTCAAATGACTTAACATGACACTCTAGGAAGGCTACCAAGCAACATCTGCATGACCCAGTCATTTTCACACCATATCAAATTCTGCAAACAAATCTTGAAATCGGTGTTCTGAATTAAGCCACAGAAATTCATGCAAAAAAACTGATTATATATTACCAACACAAATATATGACACCGGGAATAGATGCATAAGATGATGTTTAATCTGCTAAACTGACAACAGTCGGTTTCACCAGTCATCTGAGCTTGTTTGTTTTGTTTGTTGTAGATTTAGCATCAACATGCCAAATCCTGGCATGTCATCAAGCCAAAATTGTGTTATTAATCAAACTCTAAGCGCAATTCAAAGAAGCATGTGTAACGAGTCATGCAGCTCTCATGCGTGTTGTTTTTAGAAGATTGCAACAACTGGGGGGAGTGCATTACTTCTAGAAATGCACTGATATGGAATGTTTTTGACTGAGATACCAATAACCCTTCAGATATGGAGGCCGATATATTAGTCAAATATACATTTTCCAAATGTTCTGTATGATTGTAAAAAAAGACAAAGAACAAAAGGTAAACACCTAGAGTGAAGAACAGATTTAAGCTTCAGAAAAGTGATCTCTGAACTTAATTAATAAACTATTCTATGGCCAACTTTCTTTCATATAAATCAAATCTACTGCCTGACCTAAAAATTGCATCAATAAAGCAACCAAGTCACAGAACATTAACCAAAATCTAAATATCAGTAAAAATACCTGTAGAAAACTCTCTTTTATCTCTCTGACACTTTAACAGACTGTTACAAGCCAGCATGTATTGCTTATTTATGTTTGTTTTATGGGTCTCATTATGTTTTTCTTTCTATCACCCCAGTTCACTTCATTGTTTTGTCATTGTTTTGTCTGCTTTTCCTGATTGGCTGGTTCATCTACACTTGGAACAACCAATTCTGACACTGGCTTATGCTGATTGGTTCCTGACTTACAACTTGGTCCCGGTCTCAGCCAATCAGATCACTCCAGCTTGCTATATATTTTTTGTCTGCCAGCAGTTTGTCTTTTATGGCTCGATTTGGTATTTGTTTATGTGCTCATTGATTGATTCTAACTGGTTCTGTGTTTATTTGTCCATTTTGTTCAGTTTTGTTGCGATAAATTGTAAATTGTATTTACACTGTGCTGTCATTTTGGTTTAGTCACTGTCTGTTCTTACCTGTGTGTAATAATTCATTCCCTTTCCTCATGTTTCCCTACAGAGGTTTGGTAAAAAGCCTGGTAGGTAAGTAGGTCACATGACATACATTTTAACACATAGGAGTTCAACTGTCTAGAGATACACTAGGGAAGGGTGTGAGTGCCAACCCATGTATTTTTGGTTAAGTGGATAGTTAGTGTAGTTTAGGTAAGACGTCTTTGGATGTTAAAGTAAGAGAAGTGTTCGTTTTGGTTTTGATTGTTTCTTGCTTTAGCGCCACCCATCGCCAGTCTTATTAATTTATGTTTTGTTTTGGTTGTTGATTGTAAATAGCTCACTTACTGCTTCACTAATTACCACCTGTAATAAATCACATTATTTGTACAGCAATTCTTGTTTGTGGTTCTTACTTTGAGTACAATTCTTTTTGAGTGTTTGTTTGAACCATAGACTAAAATATAGACATAGTATCCGTGACGTCACCCATAGGTTTCTAAAGAACGCAAAAGAAACTACAAGTAGGCGTGGCCAACCGTCGCCATTTTGTTTGTGCTTCATCGCACCGACCAAGGGAGGCAAAGAGGCGAAGCGTAGCTACAGACGCCTGCTAGCATTTTAGTTAGATGGGCTTTTCTTTGGGGGAAATGCTTACTACTTTATTACCTGTGACTGAATTGTGTTCTGACCACATGTGCTTGGTTGTATACTATATCAATAAAGTGTTTAGACTTTTAAAACCACAGTTGTATTACATTGAGCCACTAAGCATCGTTCTTATAACATTTTTCTACTGGAGGAAAACGCTAATTACTTCCAAACACTTCAAATATAGTCTGTGTTAGTAAATGCAAGGCTATTTATGAAATCCAGGCATAACACTGTATGACAACGTTTTAGATGACCGTTCTAGAGACTACAGCTAATCAATCTGTCAGATTCTGGATTGCATTACAGGTCTAAAGAAAAATATAAATGATAAATGATTTTAAACAAATACTTTTATAGATATGGTATACAAGTATATAATTTCACTCACCTGGGAAATGGAGGCCACGTGAATGGTTTGCAAGCACAATAAGAGTACACACAGCATGCCGTATTATATGATAATTGTAAGAAATAATTCCAAAGAGCAACTGACTGTGTAAAGCCACATTAAACTAAACAAAAATACGATGTATACGAGTTCAGCGACTAATCAGCCGGAATCAGCTGAGGTGAAGTGGCGGTGACCAGCGAGACCTAGCTGTCACTTAAGTGGCCACGCCCTTAATTATGCAGACTTAATAAAACTTAATATAAACGAAACAGAGTTATAAAAAATAATAATAATTACCCCCCTCACAGTTGTTAGCTATATGAACTGAAATGGTTCTTTGTACCAGGCTGTGAACACCTTTTTTTCTGCTGTAAAGTTGGCCATTTTAACAGTGGGCTCAATAGAAATTTGCTCTATTATGGAGCCAGGAATTATTATTATTATGGAGCAGAATTTAGATGAATTGCAGTTTCAGTTACTTCCATATTCGCTTCATGAGGGAGAGCAGGAGGTTACCGCTTGGTTTAAACCAGTTCCTTGGTTAAGTGTGCAACAGGACTCTCTTAGATTGCCAAGGGTTTGTAACACAGAGACTTGCACCAAACACTTTCTTAAAATCCCTCCACATCTCTATTGTGCATTTCTGAGTTTGCTTCACACACAAGTCGGTTCTCCATATGCGCCAGACACTTAAACTCCACCTTGCAAAAACTCAATAAGAAAAACTATCTTTACTTGTACCACAAATCATGCTGCACTACTTGTTTTCTTTAAACTTAAATACCTCTTTTGCACAATATTGTTCTGGCTTGTGTAAAAGAAGCACAGTATAGTCTGTCTTAGGTTATGTGTATAGTATAAGCATGTATAGAACATGTATAGCTAGTAGTTAGTCTAGTTAGCCTCTGGCATGTCAGTTATGTGTAGGTTTAAAATAGCTCTTATGTCCAGTGTTGTGTTCAAATTGATGATTATGTTTATTTATGTAGCACCATGGTCCTTCGAGACACAACACTTCATTACACTGTATGTCCACACATAGCAGAATGACTACAAAGCTCAAACTGACTTGACTTTGACTTAAAAAGTGGCAGACAGAAGGGATGTGAAGTGGTTCAACCAGCAAAAATAATACATAATTTATAGGCTTAAAGATTATTATAAAGCCTAACATTTTGTCATCTGACCAATAACACTAACATTAAAAATAGCATTTATCGGGTGATATCAATACAGACGCAGATATATGGTGTATTTATTTTGTGAAGCTGTGAAATGTACCTCTCTTGGGTTTTGGAAAGCTCTCGTGCAGCCGGAAGACCACTTTATCCACAAAGTGCTGAATGTCGCTGCCTTCCGGGCCTCGCACAAACACCATCCAGTCGTGGGTGAATCCCTCAGACGTCACTTTCTTCCTCAGCTGAGCTCTGTGTCCCAGCTCAAGCTTCACCTGAACCGTGCACTGCAAACACACAAAAAAACATCTTCACTAAATGCTTCAAGTAAGGTAACGTTTAATAGAAGAAATCAATTTATGAATTAGACAAGTTGAGATGCTGAACATGGAGATGCCAAAAAACTGTTTCAATATTGTAACAGTTGTACTGAAATCAACAAGCATGTCTCTCACTTCGAACAAATATAACAACATAGCAAATTGAAACAAAAGCCTGAAGTCTGGAAAGCGCAAAGCCTATTAGAAGCTACAACGTACCTATTACAGCTACAATGAAGCTATGAATAATTCACGTTCTAAAAGCAGAAAAATCCCTCTTGATTTCATCAACCTTGTTTTGCTGTTTTGAATCCGATTTCAGATTCTGGAATTCATATACCTATAAGAAATTAATATTCCTCACTGTTGATGCCATAAGCAGGCTTTATTTTACCTTTCTTTTACAATAGTGTCCTGAGCAAGATTAATAGTACACCAGTCATGTGGGTTTGACAAATAACAGATAGTCCATCAATATACTCATGAAATATGATTTATAACTAGTCAGAACATCTACAGACCAGTGTTTCAGATTCCAAAAAATATTACCTGATTTTTAAAAAAAAACAACTTAAGCTACATGTTTGCAGGTTATTCCAAGCAAAGAGAGCTGCACACAATATGCATAGTCAGTGTTTTACTTAAAATGAAAATAAGACAAATCAATAATGTCAATTGTATTTTGGTTTTTAGTTTTAGTTTTCGGCTTAGTTCACCCAAAACATGAAATTTTGATTATTATTATTATCATCGTTATAATCCTCATAGACCTTCGTTCATCTCTGTTCAGATATTTTAGATAAAATCTGAGAGCTCTCTCCTCATCCATAGACAGCAACAGTCTTGAGACGTTTCGGTCTCAAGAAAAAGAACCAAAAGATTTCTTTATTTTATTTTCCATTTGATTTCATTGGTTTAACTGTAATCATACAAAGCTCCAAGAACACGTTTTTCCCAAAAAAAGAGAGAAAAAAATTACTATGTTCATCTAAATCTTCCACATAAGATCAGGGTTTAAGTTTTCTATGGGCTATACAAGGCCTGCGTGTTGTGCTGCTGACTCTAATGGCAATCCGTCATATTGCCCACAGTAAACGCGCACCCAATGAGGAAGAGAAAACATTGGCGAACAAGGGAATTTTTATGGCACAGAAAAATGTTCTTGGAGCACTGTATGATTACAGCTGAACCACTCAAGAATGTTTGACAAGGTTTTTTTTTTCCCGGACTTTGAACGTCTCGTGACCCTTGTCTATGGAGCATGAGAGAGCTCTCGGATTTCCTCTAAAATAGCTCAATTAGTGCTTCTAAGATCCAAGAGGTCTAAGGGGATTGGAACGACATGGGGGCGAGTAATTAATAACATAATTTTCATTTCTAGCTGAACTAACCCTTTCTATGCCTTCAAATGACTGATGGAAATAATCAGTGATTTGTGATCACATATTTGTATGTGAATGTTTCAGATGAGCATGCCATAACAGCTTGTAAGAAATCATACAATGGCACAAAACAGCTGCTGAAACTGTTATTTGAACCAGTTCACTGACAGAAAATAAAGTTTACTGTATCGTAAATCCTTTTAGGAAAAAGACTTTTGCACATAAAAGCGATAGTTCACCCAAAAATTACAATTCTGTCATCATTTACTCACCTCCACTTGTTCCAAACTTGTTTGAGTTTATTTATCTGTTGAACCCAAATGTATATATAGTAGTCAACATTTCAAGTGGATAATCCCTTTTCAAAGTTGACCTAAAACTACAGAAAAACACTCATTCTTGTCGAAGGACGATTTTGAAAAATATTTTTGATTCACTTCGAATGTTGCCTACTATATATTGGGATAATCTTGCAAACTGGTAGCCATTGACTTCCATAGTGTCTGCATTTTCAAAAAACAGTATGCATGTTAATGGAAACCAATTTCAAAAATGTTTCAAATTGTCTTCTATTGCATAAAGGTCTGGAACAACCTGAGAATGAGTATATTTAAATTTTTGGGGGAACTATCCCTACTTGACACAAGTCTTGTCGCCTATCCAAGTATTAGGAACAAAAAATAATAACTTGACTTTTAGTGGATCATTTGATATCAGAAGTGGCTTATATAAAATGCAAAGGCCTCTAGATTACATACATTTTACCAAAATAAAATATGATCATGCCTTGATTTTTAATTATTTAATTAAGACAGTAAGGAGTGACTTTGCTTAGGCAAAAGTCTTGTCACTTAACAGAAATAATGTACAGTATAGAATATAAAGTCATGGTGCAGTGGAAAAGAATTAATATTGTGTATTGGATTAATATTGAGCTTGGATGACTGCATCCATACATCTCTGCAATGACACCAATAACTTACTAATAGAAAGAAAGCGTTCTTGCAGGACTCCCAGAGTTCATCAAGATTCTTTGGGTTCATCTCAATAATGTTCATCTCTGGTGGAAGGGCTGGCCAATCCTGGAGCACATTGACCTTCTTTGCTTTCAGGAATTTTGATGTGGAGGCTGAAGTATGAGAAGGAGCGCTATCCCGCTGAAGAATTTGCCTTCTCCTGTGGTTTGTAATGTAATGGGCAGCACAAATACCTCAGACTGTTGATGTTGCCATCCACTCTGCAGATCTCTCGCATGACCCCATACTGAATGTAACCCCAAATCATGATTTTTCCTTCACCAAACTTGACTGATTTCTGCGAGAATCTTGGGTCCATGAGGGTCCAAATAGGCCTTCTTCAGTATTTGTGATGATTGGGATGTAGTTCAACAGATAATTCATCATAAAAAAAATCTGCCACTTTTCCAAATGATCAACTAGAAGTCAAGTTGTTATTTGTTACTCCTACAACTGGGAATCGACGACATGACTTTTGTCAGGTAATGTATTCATGTATGTTAATGGCTACAAATTTCCAAAAATTATCTAATCATCTTCTTTTGGGTAAAGGTCTGGAACATGAAGATATATTTTTATTTTTGGGTGAACTATCCCTCTAAAATATATGGCAAGAAAAGGGCATCACATTGGCAAATCATCAAGCTGTGGGCTATTTTCTTTATGGATAAAACAGCTATTTAAATTGAGTGAAATCATATTACTGCTATTGATACGGCAGAGAAGAGTGACTAAAAAAAGGCCTCTAGGCACCAAATCGGAGTAGGAATACCTTTTATACGCAAGCTGAAACTAATCATGTGGATCATCGCCTGGTTCTGCCAAATGGCCAGAAAAAGCCATCAAGGGAATTCCTTGAAAAGCAGCCAGGAAAAATGAACAGTGCCCACATCGGGTGGAGCCGAGCCAGATTGGGTTCAGGTGCCCAGAGATGCTCGTCTGCTGTTGACTCGAGGTGATCGAAGCACCAGCATAGAGAACAAGACCGAGAGGAGTGGAAGGAAAATCTTATTGGGCGCCGTCTGGCCTGTTCGTCCTGTCACCATAATGCCCTTTAACTCTGTGTGTTGGCTGACACTGCTGCTACTCTGAAGCCAAAACCTGCCAGCAAGACTCCACGCTGCCAGGCATCAGAATAAACCCAATGAATCTGTTTCTCTCTTGCTTGCTCACCCACAATCGCCAGCCGTGTCACACATATAGAGACAGTGAGACAAAAAGACTACACTGCTTTTTTCCACAACTTACCATTTGTCACTTGCCTTGAGGTAACAAATAAAAAGCAAACGCTACCTACATAAAAGCTTCTCCACTCCGCCTGACCACCCAAACATGAAGACGATATGGGACAGACAGGAGACGTACACAATAAGAGATTCAACACATGACTGGGCTAATCCCGCAGAATGGGGGAAAAGATCAAAAGGTTTTTTTTTTTTTTAAAGGAGTAGATTAAACAGAGGGACGGGCAAACATTAGTGGCTCCTAGTCTCACAAGACACACTCAACCGCATCACTTTTTGTTATGAAACATGAAATAGACTTGAAAGAGGCAGACAGGATTTCGCTCAGGTCACTGCTATGATACAGATTATCAGTCAAGCGGAGCAAAAATACGAGCAGGTCACGTGCGAGCCAACAGGCGAACAACAAAACAACAAGTCTCAGAAGAGTCGGCGCAATGCTCTTGCTAACAATTCAGCTGGGAAAACATGAATGAATTAATTAAGTACATGAACTGTATTTCATCTTGCATGGAGGAACAGAACAGAGCTTTACAACAGCAACAAAACTACACTGAATGAACAGATTCATAAATATATTGAGCTTTTGCTTTGAGGTTTGCCTTCATGCATTAGTAACATTTTTGGATTGCATATCCTAATGTCGCTAGTGAGCACACAATGCATTTTTTTTCCAGCACATCCCATAATTTGTAAATGGTTGATATGTCAGTTTAAGGTAAAAGTACTGGAATTAATACATATACTATGAAAAAAAAAGAAGTGCAAGACCAAATTATTTTAAAATATAATCAAAATAAAACATTTTTGAATACTAAATCACCTTTAATTTTTTGAAGTATGCCATAAAATATTTCAGATTCTCATTTATTAAGTGTTTTTTTCTTTTTTTTCACAATAAAACCAAAATCTGGTGTAGTAGCGCAACAGGATTATGTTTGTTTGTTTTTTGGTAAACTAACAATGCTGTGTAGTAGAACTGGGCGATTTGGCCTAAAATCTAAATCTCGATTAATTGAACATTTGAACTCGATTACAATTAATGAACGATTCTTTTATTTATTTTATTTTTTTGCCCTCGTAGTTCACTGACAAGTTTTGTACAGTAATTTTGCTCACATATTACAAGAGATTTTTGAATGAAGGGAGCATTACTTGATTTTAAAATAATTGAAGAAAACACACACTGTCTATTATCTATGATTATTTATTGAACATCAACACTGAACAACTGAAATTAAAACACACATTGCCTAAAACGCGATTATCAGTGACACCCACCCTCGTCACCACTACCAAATCGACCAAATCACAAACTTGTGCTACGTGTCGTTGTGACATGTAGTTACATTTTTTTGAGAGATGCGCAGGCATGCGAAGGCTGCGCCAGACCATTTGTGTACGCTTGGTAGAAGTATAATATCAGAATAATATAATAAGTATAATTCAGCCTTAACAGAGCGGGGTTACGTAACTCCACAAATGCTAGGGAAATTAATTTAAAAAATTGACCTGGAAAAATTATATCGATTATAGGTTCTGAATGTCGGTAGCGAATACTTTTCGATTAATCACCCAGCCCTA
The DNA here is from genome assembly GCA_903798205.1 of Danio tinwini. NCBI lineage: Eukaryota > Metazoa > Chordata > Actinopteri > Cypriniformes > Danionidae > Danio > Danio tinwini. The sequence continues at coordinate 16,684,288 of CAIGQZ010033059.1, forward strand.
CTGTGTAATGTAAACCATTATTTAAAACAGTCATTCTTTAAAACAGTCAAAATATGGTCAACCATTTGGCAGCAGGCAGTTAAAGGGTTAAAGCAGGATAAAAGCACCCATGTTATGCTAGTTTAAAGGTTCCTAAATTAGTCTCCTGCCTTAGTTTTAGATCCATTTAAGGTCAAACATCAACTGCATTTTCTCATAATGACCTGTCAGAAGAGGCGAGCTGATATAATCATAGACAAAAGACCAGGTAAACAATAAATGATTAATTTTTCTTTTTTTATAGCATTCTAATTATGACTTGTTTGTAGTGTGATCAACGTTTAGTGTAGTTATAGATGAGTTTGAAAGCAACTCATAACATTTTAATTGTATTTTAGGCAGGGATGTCCAGAACCAATCATGTGATCAGAAATTGGGCCCGATCACTTGGTTTCAGACTTGATCGGAATCGGACATCACCTCCAGATAAGGACTAAAAATATATAAATAATATATA
>CAIGQZ010033059.1:16696807-16712526 GCA_903798205.1 Danio tinwini
AATCATGAATTGGATTTGTGCATTTATGAATCGTGTTTTAAATTCACAAATTGTATTTGTATATTTATGAATTGTGTTTTGAATTATGAATTGGATTTGTGTATTTTTGAATCGTGTGTTGAATTTATAAATTGGATTTGCATATTTATGAATTGTGTCTTGAATTACGAATTAGATTTGTGTATTTTTGAATCATGTGTTGAATTTACAAATTGGATTTGTGTATTTATAAATTGTGTTTTGAATTCACAAATTGGATTTGCATATTTATGAATTGTGTTTTGAATTATGAATTGGATTTATGCATTTATGAAGTGTGTTTTGAATTTATGAATTGCATTTGTGTATTTATGAACCGTGTGTTGAATTTACAAAATGGATTAGTGTAATTACGAATTGTGTTTTAAACTTATGAAGTGGATTGTGTAAATGTGAATTGTGCTGTGAATGTATGAATTATATTTTGTAAATGTATTATTTTTTAGACTAATCTGGCTCCATAATAATAAGAGTTATGCAGATAGATATGAACATAATTACAAATGTATATGTACATATCGTGCAAGTATTAAATAATAGATAATGCAGTGTTTATGGGGAGTGGAAGTTATGAGGAGAGTGTGGGGGTGTAAGAGGCGGGGCAAAAGAGTCAGCAAAACAGAAACAGGCAACATGAATGTGCTCCAGACTGTTGTCAAGGTTTGTTGATAGAGGATTATACTGTTGAAAATGAAGTCAGTTTTCTTGTACAGACAGTTTGTCTGATTGTTTTGCTTCATAAGACCTTAGGTGGCCTTTGCACTAAGGCATTTTAGCTTTCATTTAGTGTATGTATTTAGTTCAATTTCTGACCACACTATATAGCCTAAAATAAATTACGCTTGACTATTCATGCTCACTGGGCATGTGTGTATTTTAGTAGTGTGGACACCAGCCATAACCGCAACAAAACATTTTAAAAAGAAAACACATTGGTGTAAACGGAACCTTAGTGTATTGCAAGGAGTCACAGGTATTAATTTAGTTTTGCCTGTATATGTTTTTATGACCCTCTGGCCTGAGAGAGAGTAAATTAATAGCATTTTGTTTTAAGAGAACTATTCCAATAATTATAAAACTACTAAAGCAGTGTGAATAGGCTTGGAGTGATAGATGCTTTACCTCTTTAACTCCACAAACAGAGAGTAGAGGATATGGATGGCGAAGCAGTTGAGAGCGTAGGCATTGGCTGTTGGTTTGACAAAAGACGACAGAGTGCTTATGATAGTGATGATCAGCACCATACGAGCGAAAGATGTCCTGAGAAGAACAAAACAAAGAAAGAAAGAAAGCAAAATTAGACCGTCTTCATGTATATGTACTCTTATAAACCACTGTTCTAATGTTTAGACACATAGTTTGAAATGAAGTGTCTTATACTCAGCAAGGCTGCATTTATCTGATTAAAACGAAGACAATTTTAGAAAAGAGTACTACACTTTAAAATAAGTTTCAATTGTAAACAGTTTTATGTTCAAATATACATTAAAATTGTAAATATTTTAATAACGGAAAAGCTAAATTTTCAAAATCCTTACTCTAGTCTTTAACATACCATTATCCTTCAAAAATTTATTATATGATTTGATGCTAAAGAAAAGCTTTTTCATTGGCATCGCCGCTTAAAGGGATAGTACACTCACCCTTCACTTCTTTAAGACTATTATGAGTTACTTCTGTTAAATACAAAATAAGATATTTTGAAAAAAGCTGAAAACTTTTAACCACTGACCTCCAAAGTATTTGTTTTTCCTACTATGGAAGTCAATGGTTACATGTTTTTAGCTTTACAACAGAAGATAGAAAGTCAAAGGGTTTAAAGCAAGTAAAGGTTAAGTAAATGATCACAGAATGTTCATTTCTGGATGAACTATCCCTTTAAAATATTTTCCCTATATGCTTTGATGAACACAAAAGTTATAAGAACAGAAATTATTTGTTTAAGTGTTTTATAATATTACAATTGTTACACTATTGATTGATTTATGGCATCCTTGCTGAAAAATTATTAATTTTGTCTCTAAGTGTCTTTAAGGTCAGCACAAAAATAGTTTTTCTTTCACATTTTAAATTGGAGATTTTGGCCTCTTGGAGTTTTGCTTCAGTCTGATGTAAAGTAAACATCTAAAATGCATAAAAAATTGTGTTTTTTAATCCAATTTATCAATTTGGGTATGTGGATTTCAGTTACAATAAATACATATTTTTAATGCCTATTTATTGTTTTTTTTATTCTGCTGCAAGAAGCCACACATTTGAACCTCAGTAGCACTAACATATTTTTAACACTATAACATAACATAAGTTAACATAGTTTTACTCAAATACTCTAAAAGCTCTTACAGAAATATTCGTTATTACATCATTTGCCTGTTTTAAGTCTACAAAGAATTGTGAAAATGTGTATTTTCTGCATCATGGAGTGTTCCCCAAAGTCCCTACTTGTAAAAACCTTAGACTCTAATTTTAAAACAAGCATTTTGAATCTGACTTATTACAATGTTCTGATACCGGTGCAGTAAATGTATGCAAATTACACATTTAATGAAACAATGCATCAGCAAATTTAAACATAACACTTTACCTTAAAATCATAAGTCCAAAGCATTCAAAAACGTAAAGGTACACCCTGATCAAGGCAAGTTTTGCCAAAATTCGTAGGTCTGGTGCACAATAGTGTTTTTTATAATAATAGCCATGTTAATAAAGTTTTTTTTTTACTTTTTCACTTTTTAAGTGCCTTGAATTTATGATTTTGTTGTTTATCTTCATCAATCCCTTATTCAAATAGCACCGACACAATAAATACCCCTGAAGCTCTTTTTGTTTGATTTTGGATTTATGTAAAGTTTAATATGTTTGCAAGTTTTCTTCTCTAATCAATCAACTGGGGAAGTATGATGAAAACCTTTGGCTTAGTCTCTGATTTATTAGAGGTCGCCACTGCTAAATGAACCACCAACTATTCTGCCATATGTTTTACGCAGTGAATGCCCTTCCAGCCACAACCCAGTACTGGGAAACACCCATACACACTCATACACTATGGCCAATTTAGTTCATTCAATTCATCTGTAGCACGTCATTGGACTGTGGGTGAAACCGGAGAACACGGAGGAAAACCACACAAACACGAGAAGAACATGCAAACTCCACACAGAAATGCCAACTGGCCCAGCTGGGACTCGAACCAGTGACCCCCTTTGTTGTGAGGCGAGAGTGCTAACCACTGAGCCACCGTGCCGCCCATGGGGAAAATTATTAGTTATTTTTTTACCTATTCACCTGCCAGATCAGTGAAAAAGATGCAGTTTAGCATCATCAACATTGTTTCATCACCAGTCTTCTCACTTAGCTATGAAGCATTTAAATATTAATATAAAGCTGGATGAACCCTACTGAGAAAGCAGTGGAAAGCGTCTCTCCCACAGCGAGAGCAGAATATGATGCTGCAGGTTAAAACAGGGTTACTGTTACACAAAGTAAACGCTGTAAACAGATCCATTAATTGCCCCTATTTTTACAGAAGTGCAGACGCAGCTCTCCTAGCGGAGGAAGACATGCCATTTATGCCTCATAAGTGGGACAGAAATATGATGACTATGAACGTGTTACCTGTCCTTAACAAAAGAAGGGAAGTGTTTGCGGGGAAACCACAGCGAGTAACCAATAGCCAAAACCCACAGGATGGACAGCTCATCCAGCATCTGGCCCATAAAACTCAGAGTCATGTGGAAATACATGGAGAAGATACCTGAAGACACAGAGAGAAAAAAAAACATGGAGTGAAAAAGACATTCCAGAAGGAAAAAGATGCATTTTCTAGGGTTTTATCAATTGACTACCACATTTAATTTTTTAGGGCTAAATGAAAGTAAAATGGTAATAAAGTTGACTTAATAAGTTGAACATAAATGAAATTATGGAATTTCAGAAACAGCAATAGCATTTTAAGCTAATACCAATTTTGCTTAGCCTTTAATTACCTTTATCTACATTTTTATGGCCTATTCAGTTTGTGCATGTCTAACTTATAATACTTTTTATAAATATTTGTATTTATTATTATTATACAATTTTTACAACATGTTTAGAAATACAAATACATAAATAATTAAATAATCAATCAATAATTATCTTGTGTATTGATTTGCATATTATTCTTACACTCACCAGCCACTTTATTAGGTACACCTCTCCAATTGCTCATTAACGCAATTTTCTAATCAGCAAATCACATGGCAGCAACACAATGCATTTAGGCATGTAGACATGGCCATGATGATCTGCTGCAGTTCAAACCGAACATCAGAATGGGGAAGAAAGGGGACTTAAGTGACTTTGAACGTGGCATGGTTGTTGGTGCCAGATGGGCTGGCCTGAGTATTTCCAAAACTGCTGATCACTGGGACTTTCATGCACAATCATCTCTAGGGTTTACAGAGAATGGTTTGAAAATGAGAAAATATCCAGTGAGCGGCAGTTCTGTGGGCACAAATACTTCGTTGATGCCAGAGGTCAGAGGAGAATGGGCAGACTGGTTCAAACTGATAGAAAGGCAATAGTAACTCAAATAACCACTCTGAACACACAACACATCCAAACTTGAGGCGGATGGGCTACAGCAACAGAAGACAACAGCAGATGCCACTCCTGTCAGCTAAGAACAGGAAACTGAGGCTACAATTCGCACAGGCTCACCAAAATTTAATAATAGAAGATTGAAAAAACGTTGCCTGGTCTGATGAGTTACGATTTCTGCTGCAACATTCGGACAGTAGGGACAGACTTTGCTGTCAACAACATGAAATCATGGATCCATTCTGCCTTGTATTAATGGTTGAAGCTTGTGGTGGTGGTGGTGTAATGGTTTGTGGGATATTTTCTTGGCACACTTTGGGCCTATCAGTACCAATGGAGCATCGTGTCAATGCCACAGCCTACCTGAGTATGGTTGCTGACCATGTTCATCCCTTTATGACCACAGTATACCCACCTTTGATGGCTACTTCCAGCAGGATAATGCGCCATGTCATAAAGCACGAATCATCTCAGACTGGTTTCTTGAACATGACAATGAGTTCACTGTACTCAAATGGCCTCCACAGTCACCAGATCTCTATCTAATAGAGCACCTTTGGAATGTGGTGGAACAGGAGATTCCCATCATGGATGTGCAGTTGACAAATCTGCAGCAACTGCGTGATGCTATCATGTCAATATGGACCAAAATCTCTGAGAAATATTTCCAGTACCTTGCTGAATCTATGCCAAGGAATATTAAGATAGTTCAACTAGTAAGGTGTACCTAATAAAGTGGCCGGTGAGTATATATTTGAAAGTTTTTAGCATTTTTTGTTCATATAAACATTGCCAATTTGTTGAATTTATTTAACTGAATTTCATTTAACATGATGAATTACTAATATACACAGAAAATATATTTAATGTAGGAAATGTCAAATTATATAATGTTCCATCATTCAGCATCACAGTTAAAATTATGTACAAATAAAGTAAAATACTTATTCTTACTCGTATTTATTAAAATATATAAAGCATAAATGATCATGCTAAATTTTAAATCATTGAAAACATTCTTAATTAATGCAGTTTTATCGATTCTTCAGCAAAGTACAGATTAGAATACAGTATCTTTGTACACAATCCCTATAACAAACCTAGACAAACTAGACCCTAACCAAGGCACTGCAATCACAACTTGACTATAATAAATACAATTAAAACCTTTAATATACAAAAGACAAAGTGAGACAGAAAAAAAAGTAAATAAATGAAAATAAATTAGACAAATCAATAAAATCAGTCCTTATAAACCCATCACATTTATAAAAACATTTGGAAGATACTGGAAAAGTGTAAAGATTTAAAATGTATTAATGTTTTGGGTTAAGGTAAGGGTGTAATCCTTCTTGAATGAATGATTATTTTTCTAAATATACCTAACAATACTTTTATTGGTATATAAACTATTGTGAAACCAAATGACATTCTAGTGGCTGCCTTAGAAGTGAATGAACACAGGGAGAACATGCAAACTCCACACAGAATTGCCAACTGAACCAGCCAAGGCTCGAACCAGCGACCTTCTTGCTGTGAGGCGATTGTGCTACCCATTGTGCCACCGTGCTGCCCAATTATTTATTTTACCAATAAAAGTCTTGTTAGGTATATTTAGAAAAATAAATCATCCACTAGAACGTCATTTGGTGTCACACACACATAAATATGAAATAGTCTTTATAGTTTGCTCAAAGAAATAAAAAATATACACAGGATTAAAATACATTTACAAGAACTGTTTCTTGCCCCTTCTGTCCCATAGAGTAGACCTGGATACTGAACAATGCTGCCCCCTGCTGGATTACTAACACCACAGCCAGCCTTTGATCCACTGTCACGCTTACCTACAAACACCATCATAATCCAGACCAGATGCACAGCCAGGTTCCTTTCCTTGGCATATGGGTGTAGCAGGTACAGCATTATAGGTGAGATCACAAAGAAGATGAAACTGCTCATCTGAAAGTAAAAAAAAATGAAGTGAATCTAACACTGTCAATAACATTTGATATTACAACATTCATATTGACTTCTGCCCATTTTGTATTAGCTTTTTTAATGAGTAAAACCTGAATGGGCTGAATTGGTGTCTATTGTGCAGATGGATAGGTGTAACGTTGTTGAGTCAGTGTCATTAATGTGGGTGTAGTTTCTGGATGAAACCATGGCACTTTGAGCATTATCACATGGAGACTGGAGCAATTAGCATAGTTAGCATGGCCTTGAATGGGATTTCTCTGCTGTTAGCGGCTGGATTGTGCTGGAGTATGAAAGGATTTGCGTTATCATGCTCATACCGTGTTGAAATATTCCACAACATTCTCTGAATGTTTATAGTTGTCCTCACACCAGTCCACCTCAGAGCTCTCATAGGAAAACACGCCTGCCATTTTGACAAAGGATGGAAATGACGGGATACCTGAGAAAGGGAGAGAGTGTTTTATAATGATATGTCAAAAATACATCTCTGTGTTGAGGAACAAAACTCTTGCCATGGTGCCAAAGCTTGTTGTCTTTACACAGAGGACTGTTCCGGACTATTGTGACACAATGGAGCTACTGAACAAAAGCAAATCTCTACCTTTCTGGAGTCGCTAGTGGATGTGGAGGCACTCAAATCTTATTAAAGGATAATCCAGTGTTTTCTGTCTGTGTGTTTACAGCTTAAGTTGTGGTGACTTTTAACACTGTATAGCTTGTTTTTGTAGGTGGAATTCATATGATCAAGTATTTATTTCTAGTCGGTCAAGCTAATTTACTGCATTCCAGTTCAGTGTACTTAAATTAAGTTTATGTGCTAGACAGACATTTGATCTCTGTGCGAACTATAAAAGGGACAGTTCACATCAAAATGAACATTTACTCACTATGTACTCACCCACAAGAGCTTTCAAAACTTTATTAGTTTATTCCTTTTGTTAAACACTTACTTACTTACTCCCAGGGCCATTTATATTGAAGTTGATATTTAGCCGCACCAAATTTGTGTTTCTTAACATCTTGTTTTTATGAGGTGGGTTGTTAGCCCAATGCTCAACCCCCGACCAGGACATGCACTACGAACAATTTAGCTTATCCAATTAACCTACAGCACATGTCTTTGGACTTGTGGGGGAAACCGGAGCACCCGAAGGAAACCCATGCGAACACAAGGAGAACATGCAAACTCCACACAGAAATGCCAACTGCCCAGCCGGGGCTCAAACCAGTGACCTTCTTGCTGTGAGGTGACAGTGTGACCCACTGCACTACCGTGTCACCTAATTTCTGTTAAACAGTAATGAATATATTTTAAAGAAAGCTGAAAACCTGTAACCATTGACTTCTGTAGTAGGAGATAAAATACTATGGAAGACAATGGTTACTGGGTTCCAGCTTTCTTCAAAGTATCTTCTTTAGTGACACAAAAAGTAATTAAATGAGTGAGTATTTTCAGTTTTGGTTGAACTATCTCTTTAAAACAATAAAAACTGCACAAATAATTTTTTTCATTATATTATTTTCAACAAAATACATGTCTGATGTCATCATGGAGGTTCATATATCCATTTTCTTTTTTTAAAAAGTGCAAATTCCTACTGAATGGCTTGCTGAGCAGTGTGCTTCAAGTCATAAATGTTTTCTAAGGCTACTCTACAAAATAATGTTTTCTAAATATACATCCACTTCCACCAGAGCAGTTTTTTTAAAGCTTTGTTTTTGTTAATGGTGTCAGTGTGAATGGAAGGTCAGCAGAGAGCGAAAAAAAAAAGATTTTATTAGTGGCATTTTTATAAAGATTCGACTCACTGAACGATTCAAAATCATTTTAGAGTTGAAACTAAACGGTTCTGAATGTTTCTCTACCTCAGCAGGATTTGCTTGAACGTGCAACAAAGTTACTTATGGTGACTAACAGTTATTGTTGCATTTTTATCACAAAGTGACCTTTATGATCTTACGAGGTTTTCATACAGTGATTGAGTGCAGGGTACAAATTACAGGGGGGTTGGGGGATTCCCCCCCCCCCCCCCAATTAATGCTTGATCCCCCCTGTAGGACATCAAAACAAGATGTATGGGGGGGGGGGGGGGGGTGGTGTGAGCCCTTTATTTGTTAGAAATAGCTTTCTCTGATCTATATCTTAAATATCAATATTAAAAAATGTATAAATGTATACATAACACGTATACATTTGACCCCCCTATAACTGTTCGTACCATTGTGAATGCATAATCGCGCCAATCAACGCTAGGAAAAATATTCAACAGTCTGAATTGAAACTGGCAGTTTTAGAGAACCGATAGACATCTTAAGTATTTACAAAAACATTTCTTGTAAATGGGTGTTTATATCTGCATGTAGCCTAAAAAAATTAGACACATAATTTGTATAGTTTGACCTACAGTAATCTCTAAAATAGTCACGAAATATCCTTCAAAACACCAAAAATGTATGATTGTATTTATACATTAGATGTCATTTAAATACATTCAGGAATTTGATTCACTGAAGCATGTATTACCAAACTACCGAAAAAGTTTAACGCCTCATTAATGTATAATTCGCACACTGATTGTGTCATAAGGGCCTATTACATTTCAATAAAAAAAAATCCTCCAGCTGACAGTAGTGTACACCTAAACGACTATAGCCTAACTGTCATGAAGATCACGTGGTTGTTTAAATCAATACTCTTTCAAACACACACTGTAGTTGCAATATCACAAACCCAGCAAGATCAAATAACCACCACATTAAGTGCTGTATCCGCTCGGTGGGCCTATCATTACCCCGCAGAGCACGCATCATTGAGCTGGGAAAAGTGAATCCTCTGGATGATGAATAATTGGTAGGGGAGCACAGCACAGACTTACAGGGAAAGCAAACAAACACTACCATAAGCGCTGACGATTAACATGACATGACTGTCTTATATAAACGCCCTCAAGTCGATAACAGCAAAGGATAAAAAGCAATAGACCATCTCTTACCTCTGGAAAACGCATCCAACGCCGCGCGCTCCATGTGTCAGGTTTAAGTAGAGGAGAAATGTCCCCGATCCTGTTACTCGGGTCCCGGTCTCTGACATCACCTGTGGAGGGTTCAGGTGAAACCGAACGAATGGTGGCATTTCTCAATGAGCCACTGTATCTGGAGCTGTCAGCTCGCTATGCGGACAGACCAGAATCGCCCGGCTTTACTTGTGAACGGCTGGCGCGAGCCGCGGCACAGGTTTAACAAGCTGAGGTCAAGTTTACCTGCAGCTCACCTGTCGACTCTCTGACGCCGTTCGGCCCATTAACCGTGACATATACCTACAATTTCCCTATTTAATGCATTCGCTAAAATTAAACCACTTCAAATGGAAAGTGTGGGCTTTACAGCACCTCCCACATAAATATTGACCATAGCCATATTTTCCCCAGCTGTTTTCAGAACTGAGAAATTCTGAAATCAAAATGGGTTATATATGAATTGTTAAGATGCTAAATCCTAAGAATCCTCTGTACAAAATCCTCTGTACCATCTAAAACTTCTTACAAAAGAAGCATTTTTTCAGGCTCCTGTTCAGTAGGCCTATTGTTTACTTTTATGGGTCAATATCACTATAAAGTGTCTTTGATGTCCCACAAGATTGAATCAGTCATAATATGAACATAATGTGAAATAATGAAATACTTATGTTTTTTATCCACAACACAAGTCACATTAACAAAATCCAAAACACAATTTATAAATACAACACACAAGTTGTGAATTCACAAGTAAAAATCATAAATATTTTTGCCAAATGAATTGGATTTGTGTATTTATGAATCCTGTGTTGAATTTACAAATTGAATTTGTGTATTTATGAATCATGTTGTGAATTTACGAATTGGATTCGTGTATTTTTGAATCGTGTTGTGAATCTACGAATTGGAGTTGTGTATTTACGAATTTGATTTTGTAAATGTGAATTGTGCTGTGATTGTATGAATTATATTTTGTAAATGTTTTATTTTTGAGACTGATCTAGCTCCATATTTACACACATGCAGGTAGAATTATAAGCGTTTTTAAATATTTTTTTGCCATATTCTTTCATTTAATGGATGCAATTTTGCCATGTCTCACACACTACTCAGCCAACTTCAGTAAGTGTAAAACGTATGCAAATTTTATTAAAGTTTTTTAAATCTTCTTATTGTTTTTAACAAGTTATTCGATCAGATAAGTCATTTTGATAACTTTTATATTTTGTTTTCATAATATTATGAATTATTTTGTACGTGTTCTTGAAATTGTTGTCCACCCTGTCATGATGTGGTAAATGCCCCTTTAAGAAACTCTCTGATGTACTCATTGGCATCCCTGTTTTGCTTTTCTTCAGAGGAGGTTAAATATCTGATGTGCACACAGTAAAACATAATACCCTCTATTTACACAATAAAATTGAGGTAATAGATTACAAGCTAATTTATTAATTAAATTCAACAATTATGTATTGAGTAGTAACAATTAATCATTTAAATCAATTAAATAAAAAATCTGAAGTCTTAAAGGCACTTTATAATATATGATAAGGACCCTTATGCTGATGAATAAATTTTTTTCATTGCCTTTAAAGGGATATTTCACACAAAAAATAAAATTTTGTCATAATTTTGCCTACTTGCCCTTCACTTTAAAACCTGTTTGACTTTCTTTCTTCTGTTGAATGATGTTTTGATGAAAGCTGGAAACTTGTAACCATAGACTTCCATAGTATTTGTTTTTCCTACTGAGGAAGTCAGTGGTTACAGGTTTCAGCTTTCTTCAAAACGTCTTTAGCGTTCAACTGAATAAAGAAACTGAAAGATTTGAAAGCACTTGAGAAAGAGTAAATAGAGAGTAGACTTCATTTTTTTAAATGAACTATATTCCTTTAAAGTAAAATAACTCAAGGACAGGAGGCTGAGAAACACTCAATTTAGAAAAAAAAAAATGCCAGCTGGCACTTGGAGGACTTTGCATCTAAATTCTTCATATCTTTTCTTTATAATTACTTTAACAATTTTTTCTTTTAACCTCACTTTAGGTACTTACCATTCATATAAACAATGCAGACTTGTTTTCTATATAGCTCTGATAACATTGTTTGAACATTTCAAATAACATTGGTGTCATTTACTTACATCTTTTTGCTTTTTCCTCAAACTAATATGACAATCTGTGGAATAGAAAATCTGATTTTCAAACTGATTTCTTTACATGCCTTATGTTTCAAAACATGACACCTTTTTGTGTCTATCCTGGGGTATTTTATGCAAAACTAATTCTCTAAGTAACATTTTTTTATTTCCCATTTTTGAAGAAAATGCCATTAGTAATTTACAGAATAAAAGTAAAAATGTAGTTCTTCAAGGCTTTAAAGTTTTTTCCATGTTGCTTTGTTAGTAGTACATTTCATAATATATTGTTTTAATGTATTATGAAATGTATTACAAACACATTGAATTTAATTAAACCCGACATACACACTCATCAACATGAACAACAATGTCGTCAGACATATGAAATCATACTTTAAAAAATGACAAAATGATCCTGAAACTCAGTTTACAGCAGTAACAACAACAACTGACCGGTATTTTGTTTACCGGTTACTATGGTTAATTTAAGTTGGCCAGTAAAAGACACAAAGACTGGCAGGGAAACATACACTGTATATACAGTACGAACATTTGAAGGCAGACTAGCATGAAACCTGCTGTGGTTATTCCTCAAAAAGCTCACATGCAAACACCCGGGCTTAAATCTGTATTTGTTTTCACACTCTAACATGCTAGACTTTGCATAAATGTTTAGCAAGGAAAATGAGGACTGACTCTCATATTTGCTGGTGTTGTAGTGTCTCTGCGCACCTGTTCAAATGAATTTCAGTCTGAACTCACCTGCTCAACCAGTCCTCCCAGCCGTTTCTGCCGTTTGCCTTATGTAATACGGTGTTAATAACCTCTATTCTAAATTCAAATCCAATCTAAACATCACATTAAAAGCATGTACAGAAACAGAAAAGAGGGGAAACGGAAGACGGAAAAAACATGTTTCCTACATGGTGAAGTTATTTAGGCTAGACTTCAAATTGCTGGAACAACAGGTTTTCTGGCCAAGAGGCAAAGCAAAGTTTTCACAGCCTGGAGGAAATAACTGCATACTTCCAATATACATTCACACTTGATCATGATCTTTAATATCAATAAAGCTTAATCAGAGTGAACTTGATCTGATAAGGAACAATATTCATTTATAGTTCACTATTTGCACATTGTAAATGATGTATTCCACATTTTCCATATTTTGTGCATACAGTACTTATGAGACATTATACAACAGAAAACTTGAAATCCAGACTGTCATGAACACATTTCTCGTTAAATTCCTTTTTTTATTGTTTTAATACTGTTATCACAGACATCAATTTATATTTTTTCTGATTGAATATTTTACACAGAAAAAATATAAAATGACCAAAAAAGGCACAGAAATGTTGCTTTTTCTTACATACACTACCTGACAAAAGTCACCTGTCCAAGCTTTAAGAGCAACAAATAACAACAAATAACAACTTGACTTCTAGTTGATCAACTTTAGGCTTATATGAAAGACAAATGCTTATAGATTACATTTATTTTACCAAAATAAAATATGATCATGCCTTGATTTTTAATGATTTAATTAGGACAGTAAGGTCTGACTTTGCTAAGACAAAAGTCTTGTCACTTAACAGAAATAATGTACAGTATAGAATATAAAGTCATGGTCTAGTGGAAAAGAATGAATATTGTGTATGACTCCCATGAGCTTGGACGACTGCATCCATACATCTCTGCAATGACTCCAATAACTTATTAATAAAGTCATCTGGAATGGCATATAAAGCGTTCTTGCAGGACTCCCAGAGTTTATCAAGATTCTTTGGATTCATCTACAATGCCTCCTCTTTCATCTTACCTCAGACATGCTCAATAATGTTCATGTCTGGTGACTGGGCTGGCCAATCCTGGAGCACCTTGACCTTCTTTGCTTTCAGAAACTTTAATGTGGAGGCTCATACATATATATATAGCTTCCAGAAAATTAGACTAGAATTAAGCAATAGGCTGTTATTGCTCTTTATTTTTTTATATTTCTTATAACTATTTTATGCTAGGACCTATTTTAATATATTTTATTTGTTTTTACATATTTTAATAGAGAACAGCACTAAAATACTTTCAAACAAAGCTCTCTTTAATACTGCTATCAGACATCAACACCAAACATTTGCAGCGTTTTTCTGATTGAAGATATTACACAGAAGACCATATAAAATTACAAAACAATGCATAGAAAATGTTTTCTATTTTTTTTTACATACACAGTTTTCAAGAAATTACACAAAAATTAAAGCAAAAAAGCCATGATTGCTGTTCCTCCCTTTCCTGGTAGAAAAAAAATGCTCTTGGAAATCGTTCTAATTGAAAAACAGTGCAGTCAAGTGGTCATTTGTGGACAGTGCAGAGTCTTTGTAAACGGTATTTGCTCTCCCTTAAAAAAACTAGTCTATTTAGTAAAAACAGTATTTTAAAAACATTATAAAATTCATCAAGAAAATCAAACAAAACAATTCACAATGCACTAATCTCGTCACTGGCTTGAAGTGTGAAATCTCAGAGATTTTCATGATCTGTTTCTCAACTGGTAGGTCGTGACTTTTTGAAAGAAGTGTGTGAAAGCTTTTAATGCTTCTTGTTAGATGCGCTTCATGTGCGTGAAAACACATTCTCCTAAAGGCTTTTCAGATGAGGCAATAATCTTTCTTGACTTGTCAGCTGTTATTCTGTTACTAAAGTTTACTAATGTTATTGCATCAGCAAAAACTAGTTTGGAACTGCTATTTAACTCTTATTCATCACTATTAACACTACTCTTTCAATGAGGTGTATGTTAAGCAGAGTGAGGTGCTGCTTGTGTTCAACGACCATAGGAAAATGTGGGTCCCATGGCCAAACCAGTTGAGAACCACAGATCTAGGGTGCAGGTCTACCTCTTTAGATCTTCTCCACATAGTTTCCAGGAAAGAGACCTTCTTTCCCGCGAATTCTTCCTCGCCACCATCCTGATTGATCTGCAGGACACCCGGAGAAATGTTAGGGAAAGTATAACAAGTCTTATACAAAAATATTTCCATTTCATTCCAGTTCTTACCTTCACTGAGGAGCTCAATGATGTCGTTGACGTCAAAGCTGATTTCATCCACATCTTGGCCAAAATACTGATAAAGCGCTTTGCATCGTGGGCCCTGCGGTCGGGCCTGAGGTTTGGGCCGGCTAGAGGGAGCCGGAGGAGGACGCTGGCTGATGCTTTTTTTCCGCTGCATGCTGGGGAATTTTACATTTCAATTAGTAATTTGAAAAACTATATTTTGGGATGTTTCTGCATGTACATATCTGTTCTCTATAAAGGCTTTGGTTATTGAAACTTTTTTTTCTTATTTATCAAGGCATTTTCATTGTATTCTGGAGCAAAATTTTAAGTCTGAATTTTGAGATGTAAGGTCAAAAGTAGTTTAAAGAAAAAGCAAGGCTCAACTTAAATTTCTAAACAAATACTAATATGTACAATCTGGATTCATGGGAATAAGATCTTAAAATTCAATCTTTTGCTGGGTTCACATCAAATGTGGAAATGACATCCAAAGTCAATGCAAATACACAAATCGAAGTGAATTAATGCGGTGCAGCACTTATGATGTGGAATGTGTGACATGTTTGCTGCAAAAAAACACTGAATTCACCTCAGTCATGTCACACAAAATTCAAATAATTTAAAACTCAAGCGAAAAATTTATATCAGGGGAAAAAACATCCCATGAGTAAACTAGAGTGAGTGACGCATTGCTTTCCATTTGGTGTAAATTCAAAATATAAGACAAATAGTAAAATATAAAAACATTAAAACTGTTAAAAAGGCAAAATAGGGAGATTCTTAATAAAATAAAATAAAATAAAATAAAATAAAATAAAATAAAATAAAATATAATATAATATAATATAATATAATTAATATAATATAATATAATATAATATAATATAATATAATATAATATA
>CAIGQZ010033059.1:16719035-16737244 GCA_903798205.1 Danio tinwini
TATGTATGTATGTATGTATGTATGTATGTATGTATGTATGTATGTATGTATGTATGTATGTATGTATGTATGTGTATGTATATATATATATATTATTATTATTATTTATTTATTTATATATTTTTTTAAACCTCCAGAGGGCACTATTCTTAATAAAAAGAGTCTCTTTAATAGTCTTTACTCGTATAGTTTGAAATATTAGACTTCTATTAGAAAAAAAAGCTCATAATTGGCTATTGTATAAATATTACATAATATCATAAAGTTTCCTTAGACATCAGAATAAAAAATAAAGATTATTATTGAACAAAATAAACATACATTCCACAAATAATAAATTTATGCTGACAAAATAGTTGGTAATTTGAGTTTTGAATGAAAATGGAGTGAATTATTTTACTTTTAGCATGATATTAAAAGATATAATTCAATATATAATAATAATAATAATAGTAATAGATGTGTTATATAATTTAATAATTCTATAAAAAAAAATAATAATTTGCGCATTCTGGATGATATATAGAAACCCTGTCAATGATAATTTAAAAAGTAAATAATGTTTAATCTTCAGCCAGGCTTCACAGTTCAGCAGACAACTTATATACTGAAGAAGAATTATGAGCAATTAAAGAAGAGAGGAGAGCGGAGGAGATAACAGAGACTTTGACTGAAGAAAATCTCATTGTTGACTCTGTAATTGCTACATGAACCTACTATTTACCATCATAAATTATCTTCATAAAAGGAAGACGTTAGCAATCCTTCTCCTCTTGCTCAAAACCCCCCATACTTTCATTCTTTCTAACTCCTGACATATAAGGCTGACGAGAAGAACTGAGCTGCCATAAATATTAACTCATTTCCTTTTTGCTAATTTCCTTTTAGCACGTTGCATTAAGTCTCCGCAAAACTTCCGTATCAGCTTTTCTGCTGTTTGGTGGTCTGGCAGCTTGTTTGTGACATGCAGTAATAAATCTGCATGCAAGCACTGTTGTGTATCAAGTACACTCAACAAAATGCAGGCCTAACAAATAAGATTTATGTATTCTGATTGCATAAAAAATGTCCATCCATTTGGATTGAAAACTTTTTAGCATAACTGAACTAATAAACTTTATGTGATTGATATTTGTTAGTTAAAGATAAATGAAGAGTAAGAACAAGATTTAGGTAATAATATCAATACATCCGATGTGTTTTAAATGCTTATTTCCTTCGTGGCATAGATTCAACAAGGTACTAGAAATATTCCTCAGAGATTTTGGTCCATATTGACATGATAACATCCATGATGCGAATCTACCGTTCCACCACATCCCAAAGGTGCTCTATTGAATTGAGATCTGGTGACTGTGGAGACCATTTGAGTACAGTGAACTCATTGTTATGTTCAAGAAACCAGTCTGAGATGATTCGCGCTCTATGACATGGCACGTTTTTCTATGCTGGAACTAGCCATCAGAAGATGGGTACACCGTGGTCATAAAGAGATGGACATGGTCAGCAACAATACTCAGGTAGGTTGTGGCGTTGACACAATGCTCAATTGGTACTAATGGGTCCAAAGTGTGCCAAGAAAATATCCCCCACACCATTAAACCACCACCACCAGCCTGAACGAGACTCATCAGACCAGACAATGTTTTTTCCAATCTTCTATTGTCCAATTTTGGTGAGCCAGTGCAAACTGTAGCCTCAGTTTCCAGTTCTTAGCTGACAGGAGTGGCACCCGGTGTGGTCTTCTGCTGCTGTAGCCCATCCGCCTCTAGGTTGGATGTGTTGTGCGTTCAGAGATGCTCTTCTGCATACCTCAGATATAACAAGTGCTTTTTTGAGTTACTGATCAGCTCGAACCAGTCTGGCCATTCTACTCTGACCTCTGGCAATTCTGTTCCC
Organism: Danio tinwini; assembly: GCA_903798205.1. Taxonomy (NCBI): domain Eukaryota; kingdom Metazoa; phylum Chordata; class Actinopteri; order Cypriniformes; family Danionidae; genus Danio; species Danio tinwini. The sequence continues at coordinate 16,720,935 of CAIGQZ010033059.1, forward strand.
ACAGAACTGCCGCTCACTGAATATTTTCTCTTTCTCAGACCATTCACTGTAAACCCTGGAGATTGTTGTGCATGAAAATCCCAGTAGCAGTTTCTGAAATGCTCAGACTAGCCCGTCTGGCACCAACAACCATGCCACGTTCAAAGTCCCTTAAATCACTTTTCTTCCCCATCCTGATGCTCGGTTTGAACTGCAGCAGATCGTCTTGACCATGTCTACATGCCTAAGTGAATTGAGTTGCTACCATGCGATTGGCTGATTACCTAATAAAGTGGCCGTTGAGTGTATACCATATTCATATCTTTTAACTGATTAAATCAAATAGTCTATTTTAATAGGTTTAGATTGATTCTCAAGAATCAGACAACATACATTAACAAAAAAGTACTCAAAAGTTACAAATAGTTAATGATAAACTTCACTCTGATTCATTTTTGAGCAGCTTTTATCACATTTGTCCAGGACCGCAAAGGAGAATAAAGCACCAAAATGGTGAGTTTTGAATCTATCTAGAGGTGGAGATGGAGGAACACTTCCTCACCTGCTGCACACACTATCAGCACATCAGAGAAACATTGTACCTCAAACTCCAGAGAATTTACCCTCAATTCACTGAGTTACTGTAGACAGTAAAACACAGTATATACAATATTTATTAGGGGAAAAAACTGATTGTATCCTTCTAGCGGCACAATACATTAACGCCTGTCACAAAAAGAGAGAGGAGACCAATAAAAGCATCAGTGATGCGCTTGCAAACACACACACATCTATATTATTATGAATGAGTTATTGTAAATATAATGATTATTATTAATTATTAGTACTTTAATAAAAAAACAATATTGAAACTGTTACTGCTTCTTGGTTGGGTTGGCTTTCGCAAATAGTACAAAATGTGTCACATGCAACTATCACCATATGATTGGGCAGAGCACACATGATGTTTTGGGATGGGATTCCACATATTGCACATTCCATCAGAACGTATGCACAGACAGCAGATATATATTGTATATATATATATATATACAAACACAACATAAAATGCCTGACACAAAACACAGCTGCATATAAAAAAATATACACACGGCAAAAGCCATGAACTAATATGTTACTAACAATACAATATGGTGGAGACAGTGAAAAGTTTGATGAAAACAGAACACACATGAATGAATGTCCATAAGGACATTGTCATTCCGAGTCTCAAAGTTTGTGTGTATTTTCTATTACGCATTTCATTTCATATTTTTGTTCCAGTTTAACTCACAATTATTGATTCTGAACTCAAAAATTGATTGTGAGATAAGCACTGTTTTTATTTTTAACCCAGTGTATATAATTCATCATACACAGTGATGAAATCATCCGCTGTTCTGTTTTCATATATGCATAGTTACAGTTTCTACTTTGAAACTTACCTCAATGACACTGAACGGATGCCGCTAATATCCAGCCTTCTTTTCAGAACTTCTTTTATCTGGCCCTTTTCTGGTCCTTTCTTTATCTTTTCCCTTCCAATTAGGTAGATGGATTTTGGTGACAGTATTAGATCCCGCTTTATAGACTGAAGAAGTAAACAAGATACAAATGTTAGTCAAGAGTCAAAGTAAAAAAATAAATAAATAAATATTAGCCCTCCTGTGAATTTTTTTTCTTTTTCAAATATTTTTCAAATGATATATAACAGAGAATGAAACTTTTCACAGTATTTCCTATAATATTTTTTCTTCTGGAGAAATTCGTATTTTATTTAGGCTGGAATAAAAGCAGTTTTTAAAGTTTTAAAAACCATTTTAAGATCAATGTTATTAGACCACCTAAATAATATTTTCTTTTCAATTGTCTACAGAACAAACCACTGTTATACAATGATTTGCCTAATTACCCTAACTTGCCTAATTAACTTAGTTAAGCCTTTAAATGTCACTTTAAGCTGAATACTAGTGTCTTGAAAAATATTTAGTAAAATATGATGTAGTGTCATCATGACAAATATAAAGAAATCAGTTATTACAAATTAGTTATAAAACCTATAATGTTTAGAAATATGTTGAAAAAAATCTTTACTCCGTTAAACAGAAATTGGGGAAAAATATAAAAGAATAAAAATGTAATAGGAGGGTTAATAATTCTGACTTCAACTGTATAACACTTGGGTATAACATTTGAGTATTTCTGTTTTAAATAAACTTTGTTCATTATTAAATGAACTACTCATCAAAGAATCTTGAAAAATGTATCTCAGTATTAAGCATCATTCACAACTATTCACTGTATTATTTTCTGTATTTTGTCATTGATGATTGTTTTTATTTATTTATGCCTTTCAATTGCATTAGGTTTTTTTTATCCAAAAACATTTGATAAGTAATATTAATAATTAATATTTTGTCTGAATTGATGATACATTACAGTAAAAAAGACCTGGTAATAAACTGCCAGTACTTATTTCTATTATTTTACTGACTTATTAGCATATATATAATTTCTTATCCAATATATATTTTTTAAACTACTAAAACGTCAATATCAGTCACTTAAATTTACTTAAACTTAACTTATACTTTCAAAAGTCGAGAGGGCAGATATCAAGGTTCCATAATGTAATTCATAACTATACATAAACAGAAAAAAAACATGTGAATCACAAAATATTACGGTTAATTTACAGATATGTTTTAGTGTAGATAATAAAAATAATTATTTCCGAACCAGCTTATTAAAGTTATTTCTGAAGGATCATGTGGCAATGAACACTGGAGTAATTATGCAAAAGATTCAGTCCATACACACACACACACACACACACACACACACACACACACACACACACAAAATGTGATTAAATACAAGCATCCATGACAAACTCAAAATGCCTTTTTCCTCATTAATTCCTCACCTTGAACCTACGGTCAAACTTGTTAACCGAGTCGGCAAAGTCAACCCGCTCTCTTTTGGCCATGAACTGCCGCAGCTCAGGTCTGTCCTCCATGCCCAGGTAATCGCCAACAAAGTTCCTGTTTATACTATTCCTACGTCGTTCTTTAGAGTTATAAAGTATATCCGAGGCTAAAAATGGCAAAAGAAACAAAAAAACATGCCTCATACATCAAGTACATTATATTACAAAACAGGAAAATCTATTTTTATTTATTACTGAATATCTTAAAAAGGCATCACAATTTAATAAAATATAATAAAAAATGATCAGTGTAACGACATGTGTGAAGAGCTTTTTTATGAGTCACCGTCAGCAAAAAAATGACGTTTGCTGCTTGTTCAATATACTTATTTAAAATGAGCTGAATCTACACAATTCTGGAGTTTTTTTGGAGGACAACTTAATTGTTTTATGTTCAATCCACTTAAATTTGTAAAAACGAATAATTTAACTTAATTCCTTCATGTCATCCCAACGCAAATTGATTTGTGTGGAACCCAGGACTTTTACAGTGTATACAGTACGTTAAGGCATCATTTATGAGGTTTTATGAGCATTAGGATGCTGCTTATATAGGCAATACACAACCGTTCACTTGGTTTTACAGGCTCACCCTCTTCCCGCATTTGTTCATATTTCCTCCTGGCAATGTATTTCCTCCACGCCTTCTGGATGGTTCTGGCAAATGTGTCAAACTTCCTTTCTCGCATCTCTTCCAGCAGAAATAGCTACAGATTGAAGAAATGGGAGTTGAAGTGAGAAATGCTGTTTAAGGGGTACGTCATGAATCGAGAAACTGTCTTTTTTTAGGTCTTTGTTGAGTTTTGAGTTTGACTTTTAACACACTTATTTTCTTTAGCTTTTAATCATACGTTGTGAGTTTATGTATTTTGGTTCCTTGTATGTTTGCATGTATTATGTGTTTTTATGTACAGAACTTTGTTACTCATTGTGGTTGGTTGAAAGTGCTGATAAATTGAGTTGAGTTGAGAGTTTTAACTCTGAGCCTCACCGACTCCGGATTCTTGATGAAGATTTTGGAGCGACCCATCTGGTACTGATCCGTCTCCATGTTTACAGAACGCAGGAGGTGCAAAACGCCCTGCTGCTCTGCTCCACGCCAACATGGCCACGTCTCCGCTGTCAGGATGGCATACCTAGCAAAATGTGTGATTCAGTTACCTGAGATACGAGAACTGAGGCAAACACATCTGGGAAATCATCTCTAAAAGTAGCCCGCTTGAGATTAGCGATGCCTGATATTAACACCATCAGCGATATTTACACCTGAGATTCATTTATTTGTTCCTACATTCACTTAACTAGAACAACTGCTAAAGGGCCTAATACAATCCAAGCATAATTAAAGAACTATCTTGAGTAATGTTGAACAAAATAAAGCTGGAGTTTATTTCGGGATTCTTTCTGGAAAAGATCACTGTGGCTGAGGTACTATTGGTCTAAATATTTACGAAATAGGTTCGTATAGCTGTAAGGCTTTGCTTCTTTGGCATGAAAATATTTGACCGGTTCATTCCTTTTGTTCAGACTGATTAGGTCAAACACAAGTAAAAACATGAATGCTTTGGAGAAGTGCTTTAAAATAGAAACTGAAGCTGTATTCCTAACTGAAAGCGACACTGGCTGTGGTTTTCTGCTTCATTACCATAAGGCTGCTCACTTTAAAACATTTACTTTATTACTCATAACTAGTGTGATGTAGGGCTGGGCGATATGGCCTTTTTTCCCCACTAAAAATCGATTTATGATTTAAATAAATAACATTTTATAATATACAATCATATATAACCTTATCACAATTATAATTATAGGATATAACAATACTAAAGAAAAACGTTGTCATTTAAAGATCAAATTTCACAAGCTCTATTTATTATTGCATACATTTATAATACTTTAATTATTGCATACTTTAAAAATAACAATAATAATATAAATTACACCATTTTATACAATTACAGTGAAAGTAAACTACAGTGAAAGTAAACTTATATGATTGTTAAAAGGGGGACATTTTTCAAGAAGATTTTTTTTTTTATAAACATGCATTTAGAAGTTTATTCATTTATGTTTTGTGTTATATCAGTTCATATAAATTACACACATATTAGGCTAGTAGTGGGTTGCATTTTATTGCTTTTAATTGCGTCAGGTCGCTGCATCTGGTAGATTACTCTAGTGCACTGAGCGAGTTTTGCCAGTGTTGATATTTACAGTAATGAACGTCTTTGTGGATGGCTCATGGCATTTATCTGGTTTCAGCAAAAGATATTTACATTATATGGGTAACAGTTTTTTGCATTTGCGCGTCTTCTCCATTAATTGTTTCATCCATTACTTCTCACTACAAGAAATACAAGGTGTGGCGCGCAGCTTTATTGCGCATCTCGTGGTGAATGCGTGTCAACTTCGAGCCCTGAATGCCATTTTTGGCGGGTGTGTTTGTGCGTTCGTTTCGTTTCTCCAAGTTCTCCTCTGCTCTAAAGAGATTATAATGACTATGATTATGAATCATGTTATATGAACTATGAATCATATAATCATAATGATTATAATAGTGATTCTGCTTTTTGTCTGCTCGCTGTATGTTGTTTGTATGTTTCTATGGCAATGTAAGGGGAACTAGGTAAAGTCAGAGCATAATCACCAAGAGGCGACACTCAATTGAACGTTCTATTGCAACAGCAGCGCCCAGCAACTGCCCAGATTCCGCCATTTTGGAGTAAAAGCGATCGACCGTCCATTGCATCTTATTGCTGTCGCGATGGCAAGCAGCTGCTTTGTTTTTATTTATTAATTTAAAAAGCATATTTAAGCTGAAATACAACCTGAAAGATGCCAATACAACACTTACTATCAAAGACTGGTGATTCTCAGCACTTTTAATCGTTAATTTTACAGACTTGTTTAATATATTTTAACCATATTTGTTTTCTTGAAACTGTCACTTTTAGGTGAAATTTATTTAAATTACTTTAATAGTTTATGCACTGGCATAATACAAATTAATACTGGCATGTTAATATTAACATGACTTAAAAAAAAATAGTTGATAACAGATTCACTGTATTTTGTCTTGCAGTATTATAAAAGTATATAAAATATTCCAGTGTTGACTGTTAAAGAAAGACTAATAAAGCCTTTTTGTAAAAAGCCACTGTCCAAAATGATTGAATTCTGACAAATAAACTCATAATTTTTTATTTATGATTTTCAATGCTGTCAATAAAAATCATAGAGGCCATACAAACTAGATAAAGTAGTTTTTGTTGTGGGGTATACTCATTTTTGATTCACTCTAATTTGAGTAAAGCTAAAAAATTTAATAGTAATAAGTTATTTTGTTTACATTACTTTCATGTTATAGGTAAAAAAATATTTTAGATACAAGATATAGTAAACCTAGTCTTGTCAACATTTTGGAAATTGTCTGTTTTCACTGAGATATTGTTTAAAATTTTACTTTTCAAAGGGGGGTGTACTCATTTATGCATATATATATATATATATATATTCCCTGAATTATTAGCACCCTGTTTATTTTTACCCCCAATTTCTGTCTAACGCAGAGAAGATTTTTTTAACACATTTCTAAACATAACATACTAGTTTTAATAACTCATTTCTAATAACTGATTTATTTTATCTTTGCCATGATTACAATAAATAATATTTGACTAGAAATTATTCAAGACACTTCTATACAGCTTTAAGTAACATTTAAAGGCTTAACTAGGTTAACTAGGCATGGTAGGGTAATTAGGCAAGTTATTGTATAATGATGGTTTGTTCTGTGGACAAGTGAAAAAAAAAAGCTTAACAGGGCTAATAATTTTGACCTTAAAATGGTTCTTAAAAAATAAAAAAACTGCTTTTATTCTAGCCGAAATAAAACAAATAAGACTTTCTCCAAAATAAAAAATATTATCAGACTTACTGTGAAAATGTCCTTGCTCTCTTAAACATAATTTGGGAAATATAAAAAAAAAAAATTCAAAGGGGGGCTAATAATTCTGACTTCAACTGTATATATTTATATATATATCTACGCTCTTTGGTAAAGTCTAGATAGGATACACGGCTGGTCGGAAGTGCGATATGCACAAATCAATATATTTTTTATGACACTGTATGACAATTATTAATATTTTTACAGTACTGTGACAGGTGGGTTTAGGGTTGCGATTGACGTAAAAAATTTATTGAGTAATTAAATAGATAACATAAATAATACTCAGTACAACTACTGTTTTTACATTACAGTGACAGTTGGGTTTAGGTTTGGGGTGGGCGGACATTGTAAAAAAAATCATTAATAGGACATATAATAAATAATAAAAATCTTTTCCGTTAACTTCTGGCCGCAATCATTTCTGATCTAGCAATAACCGGGAAACTATAGCAACCCAGAGGGTAGCGTAACATAACAAACGATTTTCATTCAAACAAATCCATGTGAACTTTTACAATCGATTTATCGCCCAGCCCTAGTTTGATGTGTAAATAAATGTGACTTATATAGACAATTAACCCCAAAATTTGAATTCTGTCATCATTTAGTCACCCTTGACTAGTTCCATACCAGTTTGAGGTTTTTTATTGTTGTTGAACACGAAAGAAAATATTTTGAAGCATGTTGTAAACCTGTAATCATTGATCTCCAAAGTATTTGTTTTTCCTACATGTCATGAATGCGAGTCGAGAACAACAAAAGTAAAGATCTAAGTGCGGTTTAATAAGATTAGTAATACAGACAGGCAATGGTCAATACAGGAGCAAAACAGGAACATACAGGTCATCCAAATCCGTACGGTCAGTACAGGTGAGAAAAAGCATACAACAAAACGACAAGGCTTGGGTCAAACAAACAACAGCGACAACAAACACTACAGCAAAAAAAAAAAACTAGTGTATGTGTGGTGTATTAGCAGTCCAGATGATCAGTGATGACGGGACTCAGTTGTGTGTGAGTCACCAGTGGTGAACAGCAACTGGTGTGTTTGAAATAGCATAATGGGAATTGTAGTTCATTAGTGTGATATGTGTAATTCAACAGCGATCTGCCAGGAGTGATCTGCCTGGTGATCATAACACTACTACTGATGTCAATGGTCACAGGTTTTCAACATTCTTCAAAATATCTTCCTTTGTGGTAAAAACAAAACAAAAAAATAACTCAGTCTTGTTTGAAGCAAGTGAGTAAATGATGACAGAATGTTTATTTGGGAGTGAACTATCCCTTAAAGTGGTGAAATGCAAACATGCACATCACTACAATCAGATCCTTTTTTAACAGCTGTCATTTTGCTTGTGTTCACTTTAATATCTTGAGTAGAAAAAGCACAGCACACATACAGCTATTTTCCACTACACAAATAACCTGTTGACACTGATATATTGAGCCTTAAGTCAATTCCTGGACGGCTTTTCTACTAAAACGTCCATATTTGCGAAGATTGTGAAATTTTATGACCAAACATATTTTTTCCGAGCTTACTCACCTGTGTAAAAACTTCTGGAAGAGTCTACGGTAGGCAAATCCAGCACGTCGTACCCTAATATTTTCCCTTAAGCCGAGATATTCCACTTGATGTCTCGCTCTGGGGCCGTGAAAAAGAGATTTATGATGGTTTGCTTCATCTTTGCATGATAACTGTCATCATATTCTGCAAGAATGACGTTATACCTGCTCTCCTCCCAGTCTTTGGGCCTCTTGGTCTCGTTGGGTTTGATGCAGCGTATGTAATGCGGTGTGCACTTCATCAGTGTACTGACCAGCTCATTGGCTTGCCTCTGTGGACCAGACAGTCAGTAAGACACTCCAAATAAAAATAAATCTGACAGGTGTGCTGAGTTTATTAAGATCTCTGCTCTTACTTTGATCTTGGAGCCAGCAGTGGTTGGTCTACCTTTCTTATCCGTGTTGAGGTTTTCTGGGAAGAGGCTTTGGATGAAGTCACTGTAATGGCAGAGAAATAAATAATTTTGGCTGTTTGGAACATGTTGATTGAGGATACGGGAAAAGGAGATACGTCAATTTGCCGGTGCTTTCCAGAAGGAGAAAAAGAGTTGATCTTATTTAAGGGAAAGTTGATTACACTCATCTGTCTTTATTCTATTGTTTCTCTGGCTTTCCGTTACATTACATTCTTTAGCCTTTACCAAACCTAAATAAAAAACGTCTTAATATGGACAACGTTTAGAACAAGGCAGAAAAGGAAAAATAGCACTTACTATTGGCTGCTTTGCATGAGTTCTATGAGATCGGGGAAAAGCACGTCTCTGTTTCGCTCACAGAAGCCATTGATATCGTATGATACCTGAATCATAGAAATAGAGATAAGGTAGTAAGAAAAAAACAAAGAAATGCTATGGAATAGAAGCTGCCATTTTAATTTGCATTGCATTCCCATATACTCAAAATTAGTATACTAAATATCTCAAAAATCTGCATGTAACCCACCAGATCTACACCACCCAAACCGCTCTGAGCTGGGATCGAACTGGCTATTCTTTGCATGGGAGACAGTTGCTCTAACAGGGAGGCTAAAGACCATAGCCTCTAGCGTCTGTCACTAGAGCACCTTTAAAGGTCAGAGAAGTGAGGTTTACCTGCACAGCACTTCACTAGCTGGCCTCTGCTACACTCACCCCCTAAACCTCATACCCATCCGGGTCACAGCACCAATGTAACCCAGCAGTCTTACACTACCCAACCCGCTTTGAGCTGGGATGAAACTGGTGATTCTTTGCATGGGAGTTGGTTGCTCTAACAAGGATGCTAAAGATCACAACCTCTAGTGACTGTCGCTAGAACACCTTAAGGGGTCAGAGGAGTGATGTTTACCTGCACAGCACTTCACTAGCTGGCCTCTGCTACATGTATACTAAAGTATACTAATATTTAACAGTGACATCAGGTTATTTTTTTACTTTTCTAGATTTTTTTGCATTTAGTAAGGTTTCTGCGATATCTGTCACCTCATAAATGTTGTAGCCAGTTTGTGATAAACTGCCAGAAAGCATATGTGCCATAATTAAACCTGATTGAATTTCATGGCGATTGTGACATTCTTTCAAGCAGGTTTTACACCTTCATTTTCAAAATTCGTTTCATTTTTACTGTGTTTCAGGCGTGTTTACTGTGTTTTTTACACTATAGACCTTTTTCTTCGCTGCTACATGGAGGGCGCCATAGTGAGCAGTGTCTTCCAGGAGGATGCTTAGAACTTCTGTTTACAGCGTTTACAACAGGTAAATCTTGATCCAAAAATGGTTGTCAATGCCGTTTTAAGTGGCTTACGGAGTGTTTTTGTGATCCACAACTTTGATTTTGAAAGATGTGTGTTCATGCCGTCATACTGCTGTCAGACGCAGTTCTAGCATGAGAGAAAAACATTCTTCTAATTCAGTGTCTGCCGCCAGATAAAATGCTGAAATACAGCATCAGTGTTCTCGACCTGTCAGCAGTTATATACAGTATATACATAACACAGTATATACACAGTATATACAGGAGCTCTTCAATGCACACAAACATGCAATAGATCACTGCATTATAAAGCAAACCATATTACTGGCATGAAACTTAACAGGTATGTAACACTAAGCATTGCAATTTCCAAAAAATAAAAGTATGTGACTGATACTCTGCTGGCTGATTTGCATGTTGATTCTAATCAGGAGCCATTTATGTTTCATTTAGTGAAGTTTATTTATAAACTAATTTCGAGAGGATCACGTGCTTATGATTGCTTGCAGCCAGCCCCGCATTATTCAATTTATGATTCACCAATCAGACGATTCCTAAGCCACTATAAATACCCTAGGTTCCATATCACAGCCATCTTCGTTTTGAAGAATCCCCCTTCCACCCCTACTCCTCCTCCTTTCCTAGATGGGTGGTATGGTGGCCCAGTGGTTGGCACTGTTGCCTCACAGCAAGAACGTCACTGGTTCCAGTCATTACGAAGCCAGCTGATGTTTCTGTGTGGAGTTTACACGTTCTCCCCAAGCTCACGTGGGTTTCCCCCGGGTTCCCCGGTTTCCTCCCACCGTCCAAAAACATGCAACTTAAGTTAATTGACTAATCTAAAGCATAGACATGGTCCTAGTAAGAAGTTATCTCTTATAAGCCATCACTATCAGTTCATTAGCTACTACAGCAGGGGAGTTCTCGAGATCTACCTGAGCTCAAACTCCCCTCTCGCCTAGCAAACGGGAGGGAGCCCCGGGCTCGAGAATCTTATGAGCTCAGGGCTCTCTCCCGGGACAGCATGCCAAACTAGCTTTATAATCAATCATCAGTGTGAACTCTTGAAGTTAGTTCGTGTGGTGTAGTGTTTACAATGGTATGTGTTTTTATTTAATTTCAAAATGCCACTTTATTTTTACTATTTATTGTTGGGATAGCTGTGCCTCCATTTTGAAAAGTTTACATTTCAGTCCGTCTATACTGAAATGGAACACAAGCATTTTCAAACTAAAACAGGTCTTGTAGTAGTGTGGGCGCCAGGTGTAACCAAAACTTATACATTATAAAACAAAAACACACTAATGAAAATGGCATCTCAATATGCACACCTCCAAAAAAAACTATGGATTCCACCCTCCTCCCACCTCTTTTTACAAATAGAGAAATGTTATTTATGATCTATAAATATCCAGCTATTGATGTTGCCTTTCATTACTTTGTATTTCAACAATAAATCGAATCAATCGATTCTGGCATGCAGCCTGAGGGACCAGCAAAATATCTTAATTTAATATATGAAGGGAATATCCCAGAAAGAGTGGTCAAAATCTGAGAAGGGTCTAGTTGCAAACCGGGTGAAATTGCAAGCCGAGCTGCATGCAATGCTTTTAATTCACACACCCAACGCACCTAACCCACCCTTCACAGTGATGTCACTAGCTCCATCGAGTACATTGTGTCAGAGACTGTCTGCAGTCAGACACCAGTCAAGCCTGCAGTCAGTTACTATTGCAAAATCTTGCTTGTGTGTACGCCAGGCTGTTTTTCAAACCGTATGGTAATATGAAGCTAGACTCACATTAGAATTCCATTTAAACGATGTAGCTGTTCCTTGAATATATCTAAAAGATTTAAGTAATTTTTATATTTATGTAAATTTTTTGGTAGAGTTTAGTTATTGTCAGCAGATGCTAAATTCAGGTCGCTTATGTTTAGCATCAGATCATCATCCAAGGCAGAGGTGTGTGTTTGTCAGTGTGGTATTGTGGTTTTACACTAACCAACAAAAACTGTGCAGCTGAGCATTATAATGTGAAAACAACTTCAAGTACTCCTCCCGTCGGTTAATACAGGCAGAAGCTTTCATTTGAGGCTTGGTTAAGTGCTGTGTGTGTGTGTGTGTGTGTGTGTGTGTGTGTGTGTTTGTGTGGTGAGTAGGTTTTGCTACCTCAAGTATGGATCATTGCCCACAGCCGTTCATAATCCAGCTTAGGGAGGGGTGGAGTGAGCAGCATCTCATTATCATTTAAAGAAACATCAACCGAAATGGCTTACTGTGAACTGAGGTGTTTTTGACAGGGTAAAATCTGTTTTTACTTGTACTCCAATCAAACCAATTTAACCAAAGTATGTTGTAGATGTATGTTTTCAAATGGGCAATCAATGTCACCTTTTATTATTAAGTACAGCACATATATAACAAAATGAACTTGAAGTATACCTATTTATTTATAAGAGAATACACATGAATTAAAAGTCACAAAGGTTGCAACACACACCTTGCCAGCGTAGTGGTGAATGATGAAACCAGAGTTCCAGCTGTTGAAGTGATCGTGCATCCCCACCGCATTCTGGAGCTTCTGAAGCAAAGTCATGTCAGCGCCATCTTTGGTGGCATGCATGGTGGCACACACGTCATCCAGCACACTCATGATGCCAGGGGGACTCTGGGAGACAGGCGGAATGAGGTTACAGCTTTAAAACTTAATTTGATTATGATAAAAAAAATAATACATGGGCTTACAAACTCACCAGTTTATTTTCTATTAAGTCACACACGATTTTGTTGTTAAAGTACTCTATGGGTGTCCATTTGATGCCCTCCTGCACATACTCTTCCTGTGGGCGGAAAAACCACACAAACAATCTAGGGTTTTCTGCATATCAAACCTGATATCACTGAAGAGTGTAATTCAGGATTAGTTTGTTTTTGTACCTGTTCTGCTTTCAGTGTCAACTCAATAAAGATCTGCTGCAACTTTTCATTCACAAAATTGATACAGAACTGCTCAAAACCGTTCCTCTAGAGAAAGAAAAATAGATATTATTAAATAAAATAATAGGTGACGCAGTGGCGCAGTAGGTAGTGCTGTCGCCTCACAGCAAGAAGGTCACTGGTTCGAGCCTCGGCTGGGTCAGTTGGCGTTTCTGTGTGGAGTGTGCATGTTCTCCCTGCGTTCGCATGGGTTACCTCCGGGTGCTCCGGTTTCCCCCACAGTCCAAAGACATGCGGTACAGGTGAATTGGGTAGGCTAAACTGTCCGTAGTGTATGAGTGTGAATGAGTGTGTGTGGATGCTTCCCAGAGATGGGTTGCGGCTGGAAGGGCATCCGCTGCGTAAAATCGTGCTGGATAAGTTGGCGGTTCATTCCGCCGTGGCGACCCCGGATTAATAAAGGGACTAAACCGAAAAGAAAATGAATGAATGAATGAATAAAATAATTAATAGATTTTTTCAATAATATCATTTATAATACAATTAGTGGTGGTAAAATATTTTAGCAATAATTGTGAGCATCATTTATTCAGTGTTACATGATATTTCAGAAAAAAAGTCTAATATGCTTTGGTGCTTGTGTAACATTTCATATTAGTAAAAATAGTTATAGCATTACTTAATATTTTTATAGAAATTTTTTCAGGACACTTTCTTAGAAAACTGAAACATACAAAAACAGCATTTATTTGTAACATTATAAATGTATTTACTGCCAATTTTGATGACTATTCTAAATAGGGTTACATTCTTAAATAATTATTTAAAAAAACGTACAGACCCCAAACTTTTATATGGAAGTGCAAAACATATATATCCGCCTTAATGCATAGAATATTAAAATGTATACAATAAAATATGCAAGGACAATCAAATGAAAGCTGAGAGTATTCACCTGGAAAATCTCAAATCCGTAAATATCCAGAACGCCAACACTTAGCTCTTCAATGGGTTTCTGCATGGCTTTGTTTATTTCCTGCAAACAGAAGAACATTTCAAAAACAATGACCTTTTTCAAAGACTTCTGACATACAAAAAAAAATTACACGGATGTTACTTCTGAATGGGAGAAAGTGCAATGTGCAACCTAGCAGAATAGTCCATAGAAACAGAAGAGCCGACCGCGTTACTGCAGCTTCCCTTAAAAGCTCAAGCACAATCACTTTTTTAAATGCTTTTTGAGCATGAGAAACAAAATGAATGAATACAATTATTACATTTTAATAGCTTGGTGAACAGCTTTGGAGATTCTTTTTTTTTTTTTTACTTTTTTTTTTTAAGAGAAAAAAATGACCGGAGCGGAAAAAATAAAAACAAAGAACAAAGGGGTTGTCATATGGGTTACAAAATCAAGTCATAAAACATTTGAATTACATGATCATAAATTGTTTACAATGACATACTCAGTCCATTTTTGCCAGTACTTGTTGCACTTCAAATCCAATCTTAGGTTAAAAGTTAGTATCTCCATGCAGTGTATTTCCTTTACAGTTGCTATCCATTGAGCCCATATTGGAGGATCAGCCTGAAACCATGTTATGGCTTTTCTGCTAGCTTTAGAGATTATGATGCTGTAAATGGTTTTTCTTACTTACTTTCAAGGGGTCCCTGATGATTTTGTTTCACTTTTTAAAGCTCAGGTTTTAGGTGAAAAACCAGCAATGTAGCATAAAGTTACACATGTTGCAGTACACATGTTTAAGTACACCTTTAAGCCTTTGAAAACTGATTGACCATCGCTCTAAAGTGACTAAAAGAGAACTTACTATGACCCTTTTTACAGGATGTAAAATAAGTCTCTAGTGTCCCTACAGTGTGTATGTAAAGTTTTAGCTCAAATTACCTCACAAATTATGCTTTTTAACTCTTTAAAAACTGCCCCTTTCAGGCTTTTATCCAAATTGTGCAGTTTTAGTGACTGTTACTTTAAATTAAAATGAGATTGTGCTCCCAGCCCTCTTTTTTAAAAGGGGTCAGAGCTATAAATGCCTGTTCCAATACAGAACTAACATTATATGTGTCAAAAAAAAGAAAGAATTAGTAGTTTATGGAGACTACGATGTTCCTTTGTGCATCTTAAAACTCGCACTTATAATGCCACTTAGTCACTAACATTATCTCTGGTTTAAGATTACATTTAAGATTGGTTTTAAGATTGCTCAAAAACTCTACCAGAGATCATGACTAATGGGCTTTCCCCCTCCAAAGACATGTACAAAGGGCGAATGCCAATCAAAGTGTTTCTGCAGACTGTGTGGTTATAAAAAAATAATAATTAATAAATTTTTTATCATTAGAGGCTGGCTATAGTCTTACACCAATGTGACAAAACTGTTTAAACCCCTTATAAAACCCCTTTAAGTTCTCCACCAAATTAGGCTCAAAGTGTGTTGATGTAGCATTTACTAACCTCAACCAAATAGTCAAAGAGTCGGGTATAGAGAGCTTTGGCGAGAGCGTCACGCGTGTGCCGTGCTTGTTCCAAATTGAGAGTCACATTAATGGATTCAGACTTGCCGGCCCATTTGGAGTCCATTATTCTGCTGGTGAGCTTCTCCTGTAGACGGTTCTGGTCGATGCCCAGCAGGTATGCAGGGAATGCCAACACTGGGTTAGAAAAAGTTTTTTTTCTGAATGTTTATGGAAATGCTAATAGAAGACTGAAACTATGGTATGTAATGTGTTTTCACTCACAGTCTGTGCTCTCCACCTGCCCGTAGTTTCCCACCTCAATGAAATTAATGCTGCCCAGGTGTAATATTCCAGCGACAATCTGCAGGGCCAACGTCTGATGCATTTCTGGTATGCCAATCACCTGCATGGCTTCCTGTAGTTATCAAAGCCAATGGGCAATGATGATGTTAGGGGCCGAAAATAGATTTGTGTCTATCTGAAGCTGCGAATTTACTTTACTGTCTGTCTGTCTGTCTGTCTGTCTGTCTGTCTGTCTGCCTGCCTGCCTGCCTGCCTGCCTATCTATCTATCTGTCTGTCTGTCTGTCTGTCTGTCTATATCTATCTATCTATCTATCTATCTATCTATCTATCTGTCTGTCTGTCTGTCTGTCTGTCTGTCTGTCTGTCTGTCTGTCT
>CAIGQZ010033059.1:16747964-16774714 GCA_903798205.1 Danio tinwini
TGTCGTTACAAAGTTCACGCACACACACAAATACACACACACACACAGACAGCGCGCGTTTAGCTTTGCACTCTTTTTGCACACAAATGTGACAGGATACAGGTTAATCTCCACTGCTGTATGGATATCTGTTATGTTAATGTACAAAATAAACCTGATTTAAAGTCCACAAACCAGGAATAAAGTGTCTTTATAATTGTGCTGACACACGGCTGTGGTGATAAAGTAAAGCTGAAGTAAATTGCTGTAATTCATTACAAACATGCACTGTTTTAAAACATTTTAAACTTGTAAAACTCACTCTTGATCACATTTGATGATGATTGATGATCCTAGCGAACTGAACAGACCTTTTATTCCTGTTTGTTTTTTGCACGTCCCGTTATGTTGAAATGATTATACACGTTACTACAGAGACATGTTAATACGCAGCTGTCAATCAATTTGGTGGGCGGGGGGACCGCACTCCTATGTCAAGTTGCGGTCGGTCTGAAAACCGCTCCAATTAGTCCACCGTTTTTATGTTGTTAAATTGAAAAAAAAAGGACTGGGTGTGTTTATATCACCCCAATATGACCGTCTATACACTACACTGTAAAAAATAGCTGTGATTTCAACTTCAATTCAATTCATCTTTATTTGTATTGCGCTTATACAATGTAGACTGTGTCAAAGCAGCTTCACATGGAAGTTTATAGTGAATTGAAACAGTGTCAGTTCAGTTTTCAGTGTTTAAGTTCAGTTCAGTTCAGTTTAGCTCAGGTCAGTGTGGTTTAATAATCACTACTGAGAGTCCAAACACTGAAGAGCAATTCGATGAGCAGCTCTACAGATCCCGAACCATGCAAGCTAGTGGCGACGGACCGGTAAAGACTGAATATATCTGTATATATACCTGATATATACCTGATATATACTGTACAGTGAACAACTGTAAATTGACTTTCCCAGAATTTCCTGCATGGCACATCACTTTTTATGCTTTTTGTTGACATTACTATGGATCTTTTTAGTTGTTTCCCTATCAGTTATGTACTAGAGAGATTTATGTTACATCTAATGTTGATAAGCAACATTTATTTCATGACTTTAATTTTATGCTTGTTACTCTACTGGTGTTTAGTAGCTGTGTGAATGACACTGAGCACCTTCTATACACTGATACACTTCTCTGCTTGTGGGAAAAGTTGTTTGAGATGAACATTGGTTTATGTAACTTTCTTATCACCACCTGCGTATGGCTGTGTTAACGTGTCTATCTAAGATGGGATGTGTAGATGTTGGTAAATAAAAAATGCAGACATATTAACTCTATTAATTAAAGAAATATGGTAGTTTACTGTAAAAATGAAAAGTTGCTTTTATGGTTTGTACCGTATTTTTAACGGTGAAATGCTGGCAACCATAGCTGCCGTTTTTTTTACGGATTTATTTTTTACAGTGTATACCTACACACATGTCTGTCCAAACAGCTTGAAAAGTAGATTTTTCACCATAGGTGTCCTTTAAGACTTTACTAAGTCAAGGATTTTAAGACTTTTTAAAGACATTTTTAAGACCCTTATGATTGAAATGTCAGACTTATACAGGGCAAAACGCTAAGGGCTCTATTTTAACGATTTAGATGCAAAGTCTAAAGCGCATGGCGCAAAAGCATTAATGGGGTGTCCGAATCCACTTTTGCTATTTTAAGGATGGAAAAATACTATTTGCGCCATGGTGCATAGTCTAACAGGGTTGTGTTTTGTCTCTTAATGAGTTATGGGTGTGTTTTGAGCAACACATGCATTAAATCAATCAGAGTCTCATCTCCCTTTCCCTTTAATGGCGCATTTGCTATTTACATGGGGGACTTTGTAAGTGGAAAAACTGAATGCTTTATAGTGGGAAAAAGTTAAACAGACATTTTGCAGAGGGAGGATAAAGAAAGAGCCTGCTCTATTCAGCCTCTTTCTCTTTACTTTACCTCTTTACTTTACTCCTTTACTTTCGTGGATAAGGAAACAGTGTTGTACACACTCCACTGAAGACATCCATCCTACAGCCTATGTATTTAATTTAGTTTGTTAAGCACAAAGATTTGTTTCAAAACTATTTCTAAATTCAGTTCTAATTCCCAGCAAACGAATAAATGAACAATAATAGTGAAGTGTGGTCAAAAAAACCAAACACACCTCCTATTCTTATGCCTCATACGGCGATGCATACATCTCCAAAACCCGACAGGTGGACAAATCTAAACTAAAGCAAATATAAATCTGCATATAATAATAATAATAATAATAATAATAATAATAATAATGCTAATCATAAAAACATTGTACAAATGCAAATTGTCATGAATAAACTGAAAAAGCCCCCCGTACATGAAGAAAGCATGGAAGCAATGGTTTTTAAATTTATGTAGAAAATAATAATTTTTGTAACATTTTAATCCTTTAATTTTTTTATTTGTAAATATATTTTTGTTGCTGTACATCCTGTGTGTATGAAGCAATGTGTAAGCATTTTGGTAACTAACGTACTCTGCGCTGGACTTTAGACCAGCTTTCAGTTAGTCAATGGCGAGGCCTATTTAAGTTCCTCAAAATAGCAACGCGCCAACAATGCGATTTAATACACCTTTATTTTAAACCGGAATACCCACAAGTCCACAAAGTGGCACAAATGGATTAGCTATTTAAACAATGTGGCGCAAAATTAGGGTTGCACTGGTCTGAAAATAGCAACAAATCATACCAAACACGTCTTGGGCCTTATTTCGTCGAGTGTAAGATAGGGCCCTAAAACTTTTTACTTACCTTATCAAAAAAAAGTTGAATTACTTATTTCTTATGTCACATATTTTAAGGCTGCGTCAAAACCAGCAAACCCTAGATGTATACAAACGTTTTTTTCAATATAACTTTTCTTAAAAATTTTTTTTACAAGCTTTTAATACTATATTTAATAAACTAAATGTACAACAGTCTGTCTAGTACTGCACTATATATGGTCTATAAATACACAGAGAATTACAATTGTTATAGTAGGGAAGACAATTAAACCATATTGATAAATAGATTTATAAATAATGTTTTGCTAAAGGTTTTATTTATAGACTCGAAGCAGTTACTGCAGACTGAATTGTTGCTCATCTTCACTTTTAGTCTGTACCTTCCAGATGAGTACTAGTGTTGATATAGCACAAGCATACAACCAAGTAAACAAGTAAAACCGCACATTAAATAAACATGCCAACCCCCAGCCTATTCATCACATGCTTAATTTGTCATAGTTAATATGCACATCATATATTGTTTGTTGTACAATATATGGGTTATAGTGTGGTCTATTTATTATGTGTTTTAATCAATTTTGTTCTGTTTATATATTCTATTTGGACTGTTATTTTCTCTTTTACTCTTGTTTGTTTAACTGTCATAAAAATCAGATAAATAAATCTTTAAAATAATAATAATAATAATAATAATAATAATAATAATAATAATAATAATAATAATAATAATAATAATAATAATAAATCTTTAGATGGATTGTTAGTGATTAGATGGGTAGCTTTACAAAATAAGTAGGACTACCTACAAGAACATATGCTATTTTGCTATTTAAGCCTTTCTTTTAGTAGTCGATAAAGTCGACAGATAACATTATTAGGTATTATTAGGTGTGTAATTTTCTGTGGGGAAAACGGTCTAAATGATAATATATATATATATATATATATATATATATATATATATATATATATATATATATATATATATATGTGTGTGTGTGTGTGTGTGTGTGTGTGTGTGTGTGTGTGTGTGTAATATACAAATTTGTAAGAAATGTTATCAGACCTCTATATTATAAAAAAAAACTATTAACAAAGTAACATTAATGAGTAATGTTAATTAACAAGCAGATGACAAAATAAATATGTCTAAATTCACATAAAACTGCAAATATTGTACAATCCTGGCAAAATAGATGTGCAAACCAAAATAGAGAATTTGTAAATAGGATTGATGTAATAATGATAATATGACAATTGTAGTAGACCATATATATAGACAATTTTGATGGAAATTAAGACAGATCAAAATAAATAGGCTTATTTACACAAGAACGTATGCTAATTTTGAACACAGACTTTCCTTTTAGTAGCTGAAAAGGTCAACCAATAACATTTTTTGGTATCCTATTTACAGCATAACGCTTCTTTTTCAAATGTATTGATATTATTGCCAAACACAATTTAGCGTTATTGACGTTAAATGACTGTCTTACCAAATTACAAACAGCTAATTTTAATACTGGAGATTTTTTGATCACTAAGGCAGCATATCACTCGTTTGTTTCAAATTATTTCTCACAAAATTGGCTGAAATATCATATTGAATTGAGTAAAACACTGCCTTTGGAAAACAATATACAGCGCGAACAGAGACTTACAGCATCAGTTCCTCTTTAGCCTTCTTCCCTGTTGATGAAGCATTTACCAGCATGTAACTACTGCTTATTGCAGATAGAGAAGAGGAGATAAAAGCTGAGCCAAGATGTGCATGTACACAATCTTTACTAAAACAAAATTGAAATCGCAAAATTTTAAGTTGTAAAGTGTACGCTAGTTAAAACAGTAAAATGAACATTTCTTAATTTGAAATAAAACAGGTTTTCTTTATGATTGCTTTATTTGTTAAAATAAATTTACTATTATGTGAAATCATAAAAAAAATTCAATGTTGCTAAAGTTTTGTCATTTTCACAAAGTGCCTTGAGAGGCAAAAAAACCCCATTTGATTTGTGAATAAATGACACAAAGGTCACTGCTATTCTTACCATTAAAGACTTTATAACTTATAACTGCACTTTATAACTTATACCTGTATCCTGCACTTGCTGCTATTGCACTTAGACCTAAACTGCATTTCGTTTCCTTGTACTTGTACATGTGTAATGACAATAAAGTTGAATCTAATCTAATCTAAAGTTATGTGACAGTTGTCAGTTAATACCATTAAAATAATGGTATAGGCTACATTTAATAAGAATACAAATTATTGTTCACCAAGCAACATAAAGATGGCAATTGGGTAATGACGTCACTCAAAATAATACTAAAGTAAATGACATTTACATATTTACAAAAATTCACATGACACTACAAAATGTAAATGGGTAACACTTTATTTTAATGGTCCACTTGACTATTAGTAGACTGTCTGCTTAATATCTGCTGATATTGCTCCTTCAACAGACATTTAACTGACTATAAGAAACTTTGCAAGTACATGTCAACTAACACTAAGCCTAACCACTACCCTTACCCTAACCTAACAGTCTACTTATAATCTAATGAGAATTAGTTGGCATGTAGATGTAATTTTGTATCTAACATTCATGGTTCGATTCCCGGCTGGACCAGTTGGCATTTCTGTGTGGAGTTTGCATGTTCTCCCCGTGTTGGCGTGGGTTTCCTCCGGGTGCTCCGGTTTCCCCCACAGTCCAAAGACATGCGGTGTAGGTGAATTGGAGGAACTGAATTGGCCATAGTGTACGTGTGTCTGTGAATGTGAGAGTGTATGGGAGTTTCCCAGTGGTGGGTTGTGGCTGGAAGGGCATATGCTGTGTAAAACATATTCCGGAATAGTAGGTGGTTCATTCTGCTGTGGCGACCCCTGATAAATAAGGGACTTAGCTGAAGGAAAATTAATGAATGATTAATTAATATGTTTGTTTTGCAATAATTTACCACTAAAATGTCTTTCTAAATCATTTATTCATTTTCCTTCGACTTAGTCTCTTTATTCATCAAGGGTCGTCACAGCAGAATGAACTGCCAACATATTCAGTTAATGCCCTTCAAGCTGCAACCCAGTACTGGGAAACACCCATACACACTCTAAAAGCGCAGTGGGTAGCACTGTCGCCTCACAGCAAGAAGTTCGCTGGTTCGAGCCTCAGCTGGACCAGTTGAGATTTCTGTGTGGAGTTTGCATGTTCTCCCCATGTTCGAGTGTGTTTCCTCCGGGTGCTCTCGTTTCCCCCACAAGTCCAAAGACATGTGCTATAGGTGAATTGGGTAAGCTAATTTGTCTATAATGTAAGTGTGTGAATGAGCGTGTATGGGGGTTTCCCAGTAATGGAATACAAATGAAAGGGCATCCGCTGCATAAAACATATGCTGGATAAGTTGGTGGTTCATTACGCTGTGGCGACCCCTGATTAATAAAGGGACTAAGCCGAAAAGAAAACATACAGATAATAACTAACAAAATAAATGAAAAGGGATTTTTCCTAATCCAGGGTTGTAAATTGTTATTTTTTTAAACCAAACCAGCAAAAAAATATGATAATATTTAAACATATTTAATTTTTATTTGCTAAATTAAGTTTCTCACTAACTACTGAGTTTATTGCTTACGGTTTTTAAATGATTGTTTATTTATTTTTTGCCTGGTTGGCAGATGTTCATTTCAAAACCCAGTTCACGCTGATGAATATAGTTCACACAGTTCATATAAGCTATATGGGTAAATATAAAACAAAGTAGGTCATGACACTATCATACGCTGCACTCTCAGAAATAAAGGTATGTGAGCTGTCACTGGGGTGGTACCTTTTTGAGGTCCATATTAATACCTCAAGGGTACATATTAGTACCTAAAAATTTTAAGAGGAACACTTTTTTGCACTTTTTAGGTACTAATATGTACCCTTGAGGTATTAATTTGGACCTTTCAGGTACAAATTTGTACCTTTCGAAAAGGTACCACCCCAGTGACAGCTCACGTACCTTTATTTCTGAGAGTGTGGAACTGTCAAGTCCAAAATAACAACAAAAATAAATATTCATTGTATGAACTAGGTGATTGAACTAGGATGGCTGTCTGTGGTTATTAGGACAGGAAGCCACATAGTTACCAAGCAACAGGCAGCAGATGTAAGGATGTTAAAACCAGCAGTGTATCTGTGTCATTTTTGCTGAATTACATCCTAATAAAACGTTAAACGTCACTTCTAGCTCATAATCTTAATCTTAACTCTCAGCATCATCAGAAGGAAGTTCTCAGATAACATTAGCCTCATTTTTTTTCTTGGGATGTGTTTTTCAAAGGTAAAAGTAGGTTATACAGTGCGTTCTTAATTGCAAGCCTCAGATAGTTAACAAAAAGTAACTCAAAAGTAACTCAAAAGTAACGTATTGCATTACTTAGTTACTTTTTTGGGGAGTAACTCCATATTATAATGCATTACCTTCAAAAGTAACTTTCCCCAACACTGAAAATCATCATACCCTGTGAAAATCTATACCTTTTCTCACATTACACCCTGCTTTTAAAAGACCTTTGTTGTAGAAAGGCACAGGTTAGGAGAGAAGAACATTTCAAAAGGCTGTAAAAGAAATTTGAAATGTGATTTGATATCATGTTTTAAGACAAATAGTTTTGATGATAATAGGTATGATGATTTTCCATAGTCATTATACATATAATAATATCAAAGTCATGAAAGGGACCATAATGAAGACTCGTATTTTATTTTTTTATTTAAATTTTGAGGTGAAGCATGATGTAAATAAAAAATAAGACTTCTTTGTTTTTGATGTGTCGTGCCATTAGGAAACTGTGAATTTCTGTTCTGATTACTGTTCATTAGCTTAATAATAAAGCTATGTTTGTTACTCATTGTACTGAAATGACGGTATACTGGAATGACATCACTTATGTTCCTCATTGCTACATGAACTAAACAATTAAAGTGAAAAATGGCTGAAAATAGCTTGAGCAGAGTGAAAAATAAGCATTTAAATGCCTTCAGCATCATCGACTCAACATCTGAAATTGCAAAAGTGAGTCACACACTGTAAGTCATTTGGAAATTAGAGATTCAGATTTTTTTCTGAGCTTTTTTTTATTAAATAAAGGAAGAAGAAATTTAATTCAGTGCACTATACTTGACAACCTTAATAGACATAGTTAAAGTAAAAAGTGTTAGCCGTCCTGTGAATTTTAAAAAATATATATTTCCCAAGTGATGTTTAACAAAGCAAGGAAATTTTCACAGTATTTCTGATAATATCTTTTCTTCTGGAGAAAGTCTTATGTTTTATTTTGGCTAGAATAAAAGCAAATGAAATTTTTAAAAAACATTTTAAGGTCGATATTATTAGCGCCCTTATGCATTATTTGTTATCTATTGTCTACAGAACAAAACACCATTATACAGTACAACGAACTGACTAATTAACCTAATTAACCTAGTTAAGCCTTTAAATGTCTCTTTAAGCTGAATACTAGTAAATAATATCTAGTAAAATATTATATGCTATTGTCATTGCAAATATGAAAAAAAAATGTTAATAGAACATTAAAAGTTATTAAAACTATTATGTTAAGAAATTTGGTGAAAAAAATCTTCTCTGCGTTAAACAGAAATTAGGGAAAACTATACAAGAGGGCTAATAATTCTGACTTCAACTGTATAAGTGCAGGTTTCATCTGTTACGCTGTATAACAGAGGATCGTTATTTAATTCACATGTGATTTGGCATTTTATGTTAACAAAAGTAATTTGAATCATAAGTCATGTGCTTTCAGAAGGAGCAGCATTTGCAACACAGAGTCATACACTGACAAACTTCCCAAAGCATGCTCAAACTCGGACAATAGTGACATTGAGATAATCGTTCTGTGATAATGACCGCTGTTTCTTTAGCTTCTCAACAACGAATCCTGTGCTAGCTCTGTGTAGTAAATGTGAAATTACTAAATGTTTTAAAGTCACTTTAAACTTTAGTTGTGTGTTTGAAACAGTTCCTCCCATGACATGATTTCATAGTTGTATTGATTAGATACACTAAATCAATAAAAGCATTTAAATCTTCTGTTCATATTGGAAAACTATAGGCTGTTTCTCAATAAAAATAAAAAAAAAACAGAGAATGGGCTTGCGTTCTTGTGAAGACCCTTCTTGCCAGGTCACCTCGGAAGAACAAACTCGGGAGACCGCGAGAACACAGAACGCGTCCTGTGAGAAATGAGATGCTGCGTTCTTCCTGATGGTCACATGACCTTCACGGGTTCTTAACCGAAAATTATGTAAACATTACAGCATTCATAAAAGGAGTTATTGTTTTTCCCCTTTTCACAATATATACTATGCATAAAGACTTTACAAATATACTTTGCATAAAACAAATAAAACAGATGTGAATTCGAATTTCAGCAAATAAACACTCTTAATGTGTTTATGCCTCTCTATTAAGATTTTCATGGTAATGTTAACTTTCTCAGTCTCATTTAGGGAAACTCCTGAGACAAATAAGTTATATCTCTGAACTTTAATAATAAACCTATATAAAATGCTGCGCTTTCTATCTCCAGTCGCAATGACTTCTGGGACTTCTAGAGCGAGTTCGGTGCTCAAGTCTGCATTAATGCATCCTAGATATCAAAAATACATCCGGGAACTTTCACCCGTCCTCTGTTTTTGCGGCCTTGAGTTTTGGAACTACCCTTTGACCACTAAAGAACGCATATTAAGAAACAGCCAGTGAGATTTTTTAAATGTCTTCTTCATGGGTGTTTGTTTTGTGTATGAGAGCACCCTCTGGCCTCTTAGAATTAGATTTACTACTGATCACAGAACTGTACTTCCCTGACAATATGTGCATGACAATCGCAGCTTTGTTCAATAGTGTTTATGATTTTATTTCGATTAATCAACCAGCCCTAGATTAAGATTAGAGTCCCAGTAGAGGTCAAAAATGACTGAAAGATTCTTCAAAGGCCTACATTGGAGTGGCGTCACTACTGTTCCTCATATAGAACTTAAACAGTGGAAACTGCATTCATCTTCATATTCTAAAACTGGCATTGTGTGTCATTCGGAAATATCAAGACACTACAAGATAATATGACCTAATGAGATGAGGCTAGAAAAAATTATAACATTTTTTAGCATATTGTGTGATAAGTGGTTCACAAACATGTACAAATAACCTTCTTCTGTGAAACACAAAAGAAAATATTAAATATGACAATTTTTTCAGTACATATGTTTATATTTATTGGGTTTAGGTAATTCTAAAAACTAGACTGACACAGTTTCAATTTATTAGAACTTCTATGTCAAGCTGCTTTGACACTATCTACATAGTAAAAACGCTATAGAAATAAACATGAATGGAATTGAAGTTAATAGAGAGAAAATTTTATGCTTAAAGTATTATTTAGCATATTTCAGAATGACATCACTAATGTTCCGCTTAGACAACTAGATGGCAAGAACCAAAAAAGGAGAAAATACTTGACTGTTGGATGCCATATTCATATCCACAATCATATTCATAAAACTGGTTAAGCAAGTCATTGTGGTTCATTCAGAAAAAAAAAAACTGAAAGAGTTTCTTTTCATTTTAGCATATATTTTCATTTTATGGTCAGAAGCTATTAAAACATTCTTTAAAATACTTATTTTGGAATGGCACCATCACTAACTTCCCACTTTACAACCACACTCTAAAACTTGCTGGGTGGTCTCAAAAACCAAATGATGATATAGACCAGGGATGGGCAAACTTGATCCTGGAGGGCCGGTGTCCCTGCAGACTTTTGCTCCAACCCTAATCAAACACAGCTGCCTGCAGCTTTCTAGTGATCTTGAAGACACTGATTAGTGTGTTCAGGTGTGATTGACTAGTGTTGGAGCAAAAGTCTGCAGGGACACCGGCCCTCCAGGATCAAGTTTGCCCATCCCTGATATAGACAAACCCAATTTTGGGGTCAAAATGTAAAAAAAAAAATCCCAATCATTTGTTTTGTCCAAATGTAACCCAAATCTGAATTCAAATAACCCATTAGTTTTAAGAGTGCAGTACTAGATGTAAACCTGTGCAACTTACTTTTGTGAAGCATCCAAAAAAGCTATTCTGAAAATTGATATGTTTTTGTCTGTACAAGGAAAGTTTGAGACAGTTTTAAACTACCTTTTAGAAAATACCTTCTTCATCCACAAGACCACAAGCCATACATCTTTATAACGACAAGTTAATAATCTATGACATAATTTGTATTACTGGTGATCAGTCTCTTGTATAAGTGGTTTCTATTGGTCGGACAGTTATCCTAGATCTTTTTAGAAAAATGCAAGGCTTCAGAGAGCAGCAGTAGCAGTGAGGAAGTATCGAGGCAGGAACCGCAAGTCCCCTCTGACATACTTCCCCACTCTTCCCCTCCCACCTCTGGGTGCCGTTGCGAAAGAATCCTCTGTAAATCTCTCACCGCACAGAGTCAAGAAAGTCACCACCCCAGCATTAAACTGCTTTGCTGCCACCCCTGACATCAGGAAAGCCTCACATTCACCTCAGCAGAAGACACCTGAACATCTGACCCCTGGTATAGCAACCTTTGATTAATAACAAGTGTGCTAATGAATTCTCATTAAACTAAGAGGTTAACTGGTTTAAACTAAGAGGTTAATCAGATTCCAATATTTGTAATTGTTAAAGCGATGATTTAAGCTTCCTTTTCAGTTAGTTTCCCACATACTACACAGAGTTGCTTCAACCATTTAGACATTATAAAGAAGCAAACTCTCCTATCAAAATTAGCAGTTGTGTATGAGGAAAACATATTTTTTTTACTCAGTTACTAGCATATTAAAGAATGACCCAAAAACGACTGCAATTTAATCAACATAATCAATGAGAAAATAAAACTTCTGCCACATTACCATTGTGCCGCTGCTGCTTGTTTCTACTTCGTTTTGTGGTTCTTCTGTTGATGAGATTTTTGACAGTCCTACGGTTTCTCAGCACCTTCCCATGACCAACAGACTCTACAGCACAAGAGCTGTGAAGGTTGAGTGAAGGGAAGCGGACTGTGAGCACTGAGCATAGATCACTTCCTCAAACTCTCTCAACCCTGTAGGTGAGACAAGAAGAAGTTGCAATGCTGTTTCACCACAGGCTGTACACACACACATATATACGCCTACAAACAGACTGAACTCATAACTGGTCTTACTCATGGCCCCTTACAATCATTTGCTATAGGTTCCAGGTCAGCCGTTACTCTGAGGTGTGTGACAGGATATGCAGCCCCTCCTGTTGACTAAATGACAAAAAAACATATGTAGTAAAAACCATACACACATCCTGCAAAACACCAAAACTGAACACACCCTCGCTCACGTGTGAACTTCTTTATTTTGTCAGTTTCGTTCTTAAGGGTTTACCTCTATGTCCTGATCCATGCAGCGTTTACCTTACAGAGTGAAAGCTTTGATTAAGGGATGAAGAGGACTTCGGTGTCATCTGCAACACAAATTAAATATATGCAAAGAAACATGGGATCGGAATGTGGTATAATTATTTATCCTGAAGTTCCCTTTGTAGTAGCCATTTTGGATGGACCCTGAAGATGCATGGTGAATATGATTGTCTTTATTAGCACTTCTGTTTGTGCTGTATTGCATACAGTCCAAAGAGGTACTACATCTGCTCTGTAATCATTGGGCACATCTATCTATTAAGCAGTCAGGGCACTAATCAGGGAGTCAGCCATTTGAAAATCCATCAAGTGCACTGGAACGTTTGCTCCCTGAAAACTCCCACAATGCACCATAAAAATCAGGGAGCATTGATGCAAACTATGTTTCCAATGGTTGAAATGTTTGTTGGTAGATCCAATTATTTATTCATTTATTAGTGCCTTAATGATCAGGGGTGGCCACAGAGGGATGAACCACCAACTATTCTGGCTTATGTTTTAAGCAGCAGATTCCCTACCAATCCCAACCGAATACTGGGAAACACTCGAACCAGCAACCTTCTTGCTAGCTTACAATTATTTATCTACAAAGTAATAAAAAAAACTTTCAAAAGTAATTATGTGAAAATTATCAGTTCTGTTGTTGTTCATACATTTATAAAGTTTAGACTTTTTTTCAGTGAGGATGTTCTCACCATCAGTGTCCCATGGCTTTACATGGGATAGTAAAGCATCCATTGCAAACATTCTTCAGAATCTCACTGAAATTAGTAGGTCATTTGAGTACTTCTTGCCTACAGGCTACTGTTTTTCACATACTATGAATTTGGACATACTGTTCTGTTAGGGAAGTATGCTATTTTAGATGCGGCACTTGTGCGAGAGACCTAGAAGAAGTTGTACAAATGTGAGATTTAGAGGGCGAGTTTGTAACAGAGGCCAGTTAGTTACAAAATTTCAATCAAGAGGCAATCTAACTCCAAAAACTAGGAGTTAAGTATTAACAGAGTTCGAAGCAGTTCCAAATAAGTGGGACCTGAGCTCCAAGTGGGCTGTTCAAACGTCCTGGAACTTTTGATCGATTTAAGGTCCTGTACATGATTTGGAGTCCAGCCTATTGTGCTTTATTAAAGTCTACACCTATCCCAAGCCCTAAACCTATACCTCCACATGTGTCAAATGCAGTTCCTGGAGGGCTGCAGCTCTGCACAGTTTAGCTTTAGCTCTAATTAAACACACCTGATATAACTAGTTAAGTCCTTCAGGCTGCAGGCCTGCAGGCAAGTGTTTTGAAGCAGTGTTGGAACTAAACTGTGCAGAGCTGCGACCCTCCAGGAACTGGATTTGACACCTGTGCTTTACAGCTATGAATATAACGGTAGTATTTATCGCACAACAACACAAACATTTTTATATTTATGTGCACATTCTCAGTACCCAGAGATGTAGTCCTTCTAGTGTAACCCAACCTACTTGTTGCCATTTAGAGAACTCTTGACAGCAGTGATATATACTTGAAAACTGTGGCCTTTGGAATAGTTATTAGTGCACCTGCTTCCCATGTAAGAATGACACAGATGGGAGTGAAATTTACACAGGTATTAAGAGACGTGTGAATATTCCTTACTGATTGGATCCTTTTTTAGAGCCAAAAGAGTAAAACCAGAGCTGTTACGTTGGTGTCGTGACCTAGATAGGAGGAAAGTAAACATCCCTCCCCTGACCTCAATAGGCACACTAGCAACTAAGTTACAATTAGTGGAATCCAGCAACCTAGTACGCATGGTAGGCAACCATGGAAAACTGTTGTTCAAGTCTTGTTTAGAGCATTGAGAGAGTTGGCCCGGATCAGAGTGAAAATTAGGGAGAATGTAACTATATAATATAGATAATAAGAGCTGTGCAAATAAACTGCACTCCCATGGCCTCAAGCGCAAATAAATGCTTCTATTTGTAACAATGAATATATAAACAGCTGCTATTAGTTTGTTTTTATGTACAATATAACAGAAATCTCTAGTGCAAATGGATGTGGAATGGCTTACACACCCGCATATTTGAGGCTTGACACGTTCGTAATCGTGCAAAAATCCATTCAGCTTAAGAGAAAAGTAAATGTATAAAATGAAAACAGACAAAACCAAACCGTATTTTATTTGTACACAATGCATCTTTTTATTCTGCATTTCAAATTCATTTCAACTGGTCTAAGTACAATTCAAATGACATAAACTACATCACAGCACGTTACTTAGTAGCACGTGAAAATCAACAATAAACAAAGTCCAAATAAACAAGCGTGATTTCATTTCCAAAGTGAATCTACAAATGTAGGAACACAATGCAAAATATTTAAAAAATGAATAAAAAACCCTCCAAAAAGCTAGCCATCAAAAGGAAAACAGCAATTTAATTTCACATAATAATTGTACCAAGGATATGATTACAAAGTTAGTGTCTCGTCAGACTTTAACAACAATTCTAGTTTTCATAGAATCCTGCTTATATTTTTTTTTTCTTTAGCAAATGTATTATCTTTAGCAAAACAATCCCTACAACACAAAAATAACATGAATCTTGAGATTATGACAAATAAAGACATAGCACCATACTGTAGCACCACAGATTAGCCATCAGTCCTCGAACAGAGGCCATCTCCTCAAGATCTGCTCTTCAAAATCAAACATTTGACGTGTGCTGCCAAGACCCAGGACAGGAAGAAGGTCTGCAATGGCTCTCTAACAGTGACTGATACTATAGCAAGTAGATTCAATGGCAAGTTTGAGCTGAATGATGATATATTTGGGTTAAAAATAATTCAAACAAAACAGATTTCAGAAGGAAATTCAAATTCAATCAACATTTTGAATTCCAAAGTAAAAAAATTGGTAAAAAATGAGAATTCTGTTGTTTAATAACCATTATGCTGTTCCAAACTTTTATGAAGTAGCATGTTATCTTTTTTGTGAGGAACAGACTAAAACATATTTGTCAGAAAAGTACTACTTCCATCCATTCTTCCCCTTCTTAAATCTCATCTGCATGTGTTCTTATTCAAACCCCAATGTTTCTGTAGCATCAATGCAAACAATTGATATTTTTAATATTTAACTTACACAAACCTATTGTATGACTTTAGCGGAAATTTAATATATGTAAACAAATGAAAAAGAATACATAAGGTTAAATTTTTGGGAATATATATATATATATATATATATATATATATATATATATATATAAACTGAAAAGTTACTAGTGTCAAAATCAAGCACCATAGTTGCTACATGGCCACTTGTGGTGCATCAAGAATATAGTACATTATGCTGGGTTAAAAAGTCTAAGAATAACTACATAACCACAACATGGTTCAACAACAGCTTCCTTTGGCCGTATAAACAACTGTTAGGTTGTGCACAAAAACTAAACTCACCTTACCTTGTTTCCCTCCAATTGTTAAACAGTTAATTGTTCATCCAGGTTGAACTGGCGCACAATATCTTATGGTTAATTTGTGTAAGCATTATGGGACCGGATGGCATGAAAACAGAACAGCACTTGCAAATGGCCACATGGCCGTCAGATTTAAAGATACAGTATCTCAGCACCAACCACACCAAATAAAAGCTTATGATATCTGAATGATCTGAAGGGTCCCAAAAGGGCCGTTCACACAGATAGCAATTTATATGCTGATGCTGGTAAATGTTTTCTTCTCAACTCAACAAGCAAAAATGCCATTTATTCTATTTATTTAATTATTTAAATTAAGTTGCTTTGTAAATTGCTAAAAGTGTGAAAGACCTTTAAGGCATAGTTCACCCCAAAATTATAATTTATTTATTCTCATGTTTCAAATTAGTATTAACAAATTTTGATCATTAGATATTTAGAAAAAAGTCAAATTGTGCTTTTAAATTGTATACTGAAATGTTGTTTTGGACCTCAGCAAGACAGCAAGTTTCATTGTATAAACATTTGTTAGACATTTATAACAACATGAAGATGAGGTAATAATAACTTATAATTACTAAATAATAACTAATAACTAAATTATTCCTTTTGGTGTAAATTATGCCTTTAAAATGCACTCAATTTTTTTCCACACTAAACATTTTCATGTTTTGAAAATTGTTTAAAATCTAAACCTGCGATGTAAAATACAGTGGGGGAAAAAAGTATATAACACGTCATGTTTTTTTCCTGGGAATATTATATCTAAAGGAGCTGTTGACATGGAATTGAAACAGATTTTGGTAAAACCCAAACAAAACAAACATAAAACTAAAACAAAACAAAACCAAACATCTGGAAAAAAAGGTTGTGTGTAATAACAATGTAATGACACAAGGACAAAGTACTGAACTACTGAAAAGTATTTAATACTTTATATAAAATTGGGTGATGGCAGCTTAAAGGCGACTCTCATATAGAGAAAGAAGTTATGCATGGTTCTGTGAGTCTCGTCTATCAAATTTTATCTTTATTTTTTATTCTCTATTGGATTCAAGTCAGGGGATTGGCTGGGCCATTCGACAGCTTGATTTTCTTTCTCTGAAAGCATTTGAGAGTTTCCTTGGCTGTGTTTTGGATTATTGTCTTGCTGAAATGTCTACCCTGGTTTTATTTTCATCATCCTGGTGATGTAGATGTTGGATTAAAGCAGCTATTATTCATTTACACTGAGGAAGGGCAGAGAATTGCTGAATAACTACTGTGAAAATCCAACTGCAATCTGGGCTTTCACTGCCTTTCTACACCTCTCTTTCTTCATGTGTTCAATAATTTTGTCCTGTGACATTTAATTTTCAATTGTAAATTTTCATTTTAACTTCATTTGTAAACAAATTAATATTGTTTTCTTTGCATATATACATTTCTTTAGAAATAAGTTTCCTGAGAAAAATGGTGACGTGTTGAATACTTATTCCCCCCACTGTATATGCTAATTAATAGTTCCCCTTAATTCACAATTCAACTTTTTTAAATTCAAGATTCAACTTTGCTCTAAATGACTTGTATTATAATCTTTAGTAGTCTGAAACAATATATTGCATACAATAAAAAAAAAATATAGAAATAAACCCATAAAATAGCAATCATTAGCTGATTTTTGTATAGTAATTTATATGAAAACCCAAATAATATAATTTTTCAAAAGTTTCCTATAAATGTCAATAAAAGTAACTTTGTCATATTTTCAACTTTAAAATTCATCAGAGCAGTGATTAAGGCTGCCGAAATGCAATTCTACAATGTAATATTTCATGTAAAGTGAAACACGCACACCACGTAGACACTTATTAGTAGACAAGGTGTTTTTAGAAACTTTTGCTCATGAAAAAATAGCAAAGCCTGACAATGAATAGTTCTTTTCTTTGGACAATTATTGCGCATAATAATTCATCCACAACACTAGGTGTCAGTATAATTCAAAGATAAAAAGTGCTACATAAAAAAACTGAGTGCACCTTTGAGACAATGACCCAATACCAAATGACACACTACACACTCTTCCAAAGTCTGCATCGAGAGATCTGCATCAGTGAGTTACAAACAATTAAATGACACATAAGTGCTTGGAGAACAGTTTATAGTTCAGACACTGTTGTTTGTGATAAAGATTAAAATCACTGTTTAATGAAACATGACGCTGATAAATTTTTGACTCTGGTAAAAGCAATTACATTGTCTAACCAATAGATGGCGACAAACAACCATCAAAATTATGTCACTGAATAGGTTTTCAAAAATAATACACCTACAGTATAATAAAACCATGTTTTATGTGTGAATTGTTGAATCATTAATTGAAGATAAATATGATCTGTTGTACAAGATGTTAGATTTCTATATTTAGCATTATCAGCAACAGTAGTAAAGATCATATTTCATATTGAACTCTTTTTTTTTTTTTGCTGGTTCTTTCTTGATTTTTTTTTATTACATTACAGGTTCTAAGTTCTGTTTGTTAAAAGCAATGTTTTTTGCAGTAATATTTTTATATAAATGGAAAGCAAATGACATTTGTCTTCTCACTTTTTTGCTGATCCGAAAAATGGTCCGATCCGTGACAAAAAAAAAATGTGCGTGATCCGAACTGCAGATTTGTGATCTGTTACACAACTACTAGCTGTGTATATAGCCCATTCTGAAAGCTAAACACGACAACCTGTGATCATCTGAATGCATGTGAAGGGCAATGTAAGTGTGCCATTTGGGATTGGTCCGTTTGTAATGACGACAGGTCAGTAAATAAATCTTTTATCACATTAGACGACTATTACTCACTGAGAATTACAGGTGTGACAGCTCACACAAACACTTCTTTGCTTGACAAGTGACGACCCAGAGCACCACGCGGAAGAGCTTAAGACTGACAGATGACTTTTGGACAGACTGGTTTTCACAGCAGCAGTGCCAAAGCAGCTGGTCGGAGGAAGAGAAACTTTCTCTCTCGTTCTTTCCCCATTTCTCTCTCTCTCTCTTTCTCTTATTTCCTTCATGCTTTCTCCCTCAGTGATGTCAGTCTGCCAGTGGTTGACTGCGCTCCTCCAGTGGAATGCTGAGCATGGGCGGTTTTGGCCATGCAAGAAGATGGGAGGGCGGAGAGGGAGAAAACCAGGGTAAGAGAGAGAGAGAGAGAGAGAGGGAGAGAGAGAGAGAGAGAGAGATAGACATAGTAAATAAGTGTTTGTGTGTGTGTGTTAAAGAGAGAGAGAGAGGTCAGTGTCCTTGGCAGGTTTTGCAGCACATCTGTCTGAAATATGCACGGCCGCAGAATTTGAACCTGAGCACCAGGGGGCAGTAGGCCACTGTGTTCACATCTTTACACTCTACGGGACAGAAAAAAAGTGCAGTCAGTCGCATATGCAGTACAGAGAGATGCAATATGCATCTGAAAAACACATAGCATGCAGGGGAGTGTGCGTCACATTTAGTTTTAGTTTGTGTCACAAATTCCATTTAAAGGTGCAATAGGTCTTAAGAAAGCAGGTTAAAAAGGTTAAAAGTCTCTTCACATCCTCATGACAATCATTAAACAGTGTGGTCAAAATGTAATAATATCTATTTTAATATTCAGTAATGTTAGTCCAATAATTTTGATAGACTGTCTTCTTGCCTGCTTGTCAAAATATATTTGCATACCTCCATGCAGCTTGTTCGAGCAGAATTGATTACCTTCTTTTTTTCGTTTGGTATTGTTATTACTAACTGTACTATTTCTCTCTAGTGAATGTTAGGTGATGTATTGTAGTGATGTTGTCTAGTTTAGTCTAATGCTCATGCATTCAGAGGTGTAGACTCTTTTATGAACAGCAGATTCAAGGAATTTCAAGGACTTTTTAAAACACCATTAATTTGAAATCAAACACTGTTTTAATTCCCAGCATATGCACTGCCATGAAAGTGAAAACATTTCACTTACACCTAATATTTACATAAAAAATGTGCACATAATGATGATGTTTTGAATTTATTATTATATATATAATATATAAATTTATAATTTAAATATATAAATTTTCTTAATATGTTGAAATTAAACTAAAATGTAGTTTTAAACAGTTATGTTAAAAGAAATAAAAATTGGTCAAAGTCAACACTAGTAATGCTAAAATGCAGTTTCTGAAGTTAATAAAAAAAATCTGTCGTAGTTCTTATACAAGATTTAAATTTAAGCTTTTCAAATGAAGAATTTTTCTTTTGTCATTGTTTTTGACAGCAGCAAACTCAAAAATGACGTTTGTTGTTTGTTTAGACTACTTATTTAAAATGAGCTAAAACAACACAATTCTTATGTTTGTTTTGGGACCATTTCATTGTTTTATGTTCAATTTACTTATATTAGTAACAAGTAATAGGCTAACTTAATTCCTTCATGTTATCCCAACACAAATCCATTGTGTGAAACCCAGCGCAGTATAATTGTTGAAATAATACTGTAAACAATTTCAATTTTAAATTTAATTCAAGCACTTTCAACAACCTAAGCTTTTAAAAACTTTCCAGGACTTGACTATATATGTCTGAAACACATTTTCAAGTACTTTCAAGAAGTGTGAGAACCCTGTACTTGTCTTGAAAAAGGCATTTGCACTAATAAACATCTAAACAAGACTACAGAGTTTGCCGAGACTTTAAATATCATCACGACTCACTAACGCGCTTTCACAGCCTCATTGTGGTTGCAATCATTCTAAGAAAACTACACACAAACTTTCATAAAAAATATAAGTATACTTTTTTGGTGTAGTTTGTTTACAGTTTACATTTACTTCTGGCAACTGTATTCAGGCTTTAAAAGTTGTGTTACTTTGTAAAGATTATAATGATGATAAACAAATCTGTGTGAATCAAAAATCTTTGTCAATAACAGCATATTACATACAATAATCAAAAGGAAAGATTGCATAGGGTTTTCTGTCAGGGTGTAAGTACTGAGACATGCATACAAAATGTTGTCAGTATAGTTCCTAAAGCTAAAAGAGCAATGGATTGTGTGCATTGGGGACATATTTCACTAAAAAAGTCTTTGGTACACTGATCTGATTTCAACACATTTGGAAGAAGCTAATTATTATGACATACAGTGCGTCTGGAAAGTATTCATAGCGCTTCACTTTTTCCACATTTTTTATGTTACAGCCTTATTTCAAAATGGATTAAATTCATTTATTTCCTCAATATCCTACACACAATACCACATAATGAAAATGTGAAAAAAAGATTTTATGAAATTGTTGCAAATTTATTAAAAAAAACAAAACTGAAAAATGACATGTACATAAGTATACACAGCCTTTGCTCAATACTTTGTTGATGCACCTTTGGCAGCAATTACAGCCTCAAGTCTTTTTAAATATGATGCCACAAGCTTGGCACACCTGTCTTTGGGAATTTTTGCCCATTCCTCTTTGCAGTACCTCTCAAACTTTATCAGGTTGGATGAGAAGTGACAGTGTACAGCCATTTTCAGATCTCTACAGATGTTCAATAGGATTTAGGTCTGGGCTTTGGCTGGGCCACTCAAGGACATTCACAGAGTTGTTGTGAAGCCGCTCCATTGATATTTTTGCGGTGTGACTTGGGTCACTGTCCTGCTGAAAGATGAACGGTCGCCCAAGTTTGAAGTCAAGAGCACTCTGAAGCAGGTGTTCATTCAGGATGTCTCTGTACATTGCTGCATTCATCTTTCCCTCTGTCCTGACTAGTCTTCCTGTTCCTGCTGCTGAAAAACATCCCCACAGCATGATGCTGCCACCACCATGCTTCACTGTAGGGATGGTATTAGCCTGGTCATGAGTGGTGACTGGTTTTCTCCAAAGGTAACGCTTGGCATTCACTCCAAAGAGCTCAATTTTAGTCTCATCAGACCAGAGAATTTTGTTTCTTATGGTCTGAGAGTCCTTCAGATCCCTTTTTGTAAATTCCAGACGGGGAGTGGCTTCCGTCTGGCCACTCTACCATACAGCCCTGATTGGTGGACTGCTGCACAGATGGTTGTCTTTCTGTAAGGTTCTCCTCTCTCCACAAAAGTACACTGGAGCTTAGACAAAGTGACCATCGGGTTATTGATCCCCTCCCTGACCAAGGTCCTTCTCCCCCGTTCACTCAGCTTAGATGGCCGGCCAGCTGTAGGAAGAGTCCTGGTGATTCCAAACATCTTCCTCTTACAGATGATGGAGGCCACTGTGCCCATTGGAACTTTCAGAGCAGCAGAAATTTTTCTGTAACCTTCCTCAACCTTGTGCCGCAAGACGATCCTGTCTCGGAGGTCTACAGACAATTCCTTTGTCTTCATGCTTTGTTTGTGCTTTGACATGCACTATTAACCCTGGGACCATATAGACAGGTGTATGCCTTTTCAAATCATGTCCAATCAACCAATTAAGCTGCTGAAACATCTCAAGAATGATCAGTGGAAACAGAATGTATCTGAGCTCAATTTAGAGCTTGGCAGCAAAGGCTGTGAATACTTATGTACATGTGATTTTTCAGGTTCAGGTTCAGATATTTTTATTTTGAATAAACTTGCAACAATTTCAAAAAATATTTTTTCACATTGTTATTATGGGGTATTGTGTGTAGAATTTTGAGGAAAAAAATGAATTAAATCTATTTTGAAATAAGGCTGTATATATAATTGTGGAAAAAGTGAAGTGCACTGTACAGGGCAGGATGTGAATTCTGAGCATTTTTTGTGTGTGTGATTTTGTTTGACCTCTGACCTTCAGGGTTGTCTGTAGGGCCGCTGTGGTCACACTTGCTCTTGCACTGCTGCATGAAGGCGGGACGATGAGGCTCAGGGCACTCATTGGACGGCTGGCCAGTGTGCGTCAGACACTGAACTACGCGAATCTCCTGACCCATTCCACACCTCGCAGAACACTATAACACAAACATACACACGTCAACATGGGCACTATGTTTGTGTTTAAAGTCTGCATAAACCGGAAGCTGCGACAGTTTTTTTTTTTATCGTATTGTGCAAATTGAATGCACAAAGAAAACAGTGGGCGTGGCTTGTTTTCTCTACTGCGAGCTGAATGAATGTAGTAAAGTAGGCATTTCATTCAGAAAGATCAAGAAAAGGGTTTGGGGAGAGTTATTACAACCTAACAGACTCCTCCTCCTCACCAGTTCTTTTTGCTGTCAAAACTGACAGCTGGAGGGGTGTGGTACTTTAACCATGCCCAATACCTCAAAATCAAGTAATCTGAGAATTTAACTGAAAAAATACAGGAAGTGCATTTTCAGATTTTTTATTAAAGATTAGAAGGGCAGACTATTTTTTTTCTTAATGAACTGCACAGATGAATTGTTCACCACAAAACTAGCAATGTGAGCAAATAAATAAATGTAAAGCTGAAAAGATGTATTTGCAAAGCAGAAGAAACAGGTTTTAAATATATATTAAGAATATATTAAGAATAATTTTGGAATCGGTTTGTGACTCCCAGAATCCGAATTGAATCGGATTGTGAAGTTTGTAAAGATTCCCACCCCTATTGTACGGTTAAATAACCATTCTCAAGATGACATTACTTTTCAAAACAAGGTATTGATAGGCTTTTATTAAAAACACACTGAAGATTTATTCTTCCTGCCCTTTTTATGTATGTTTTTGTTTATTGTGTACATTTTTTTTCGCTGGGTCTATAGTCATATTGGGTTTGTGTAAACATTCATACAAACAAATAGTAAATAAATAAGAAACAATTATTTGCCTGAAATAATAGATTAATTTATTTGAATACAATTTTTGCCTTGTGCCCTAAACAAAACTTATTTTGAGAATGTTCCTGCTATTCACCATTACAGAAGGCATAATATAATTTGGTTTGAATGTTAAAGGGATATTTCCCAGAGATGGGTTGCGGCTGGAAGGGCATCCGCTGTGTAAAAACAAATGCTGGATAAGTTGGCGGTTCATTCTGCTGTGGCGACCCCAGATTAATAAAGGGACTAAGCCGAAAAGAAAATGAATGAATGAATGTTAAAGGGATAGTTTACTCAAAAATG
This sequence comes from Danio tinwini, assembly GCA_903798205.1. Classification (NCBI taxonomy): domain Eukaryota; kingdom Metazoa; phylum Chordata; class Actinopteri; order Cypriniformes; family Danionidae; genus Danio; species Danio tinwini. The sequence continues at coordinate 16,771,754 of CAIGQZ010033059.1, forward strand.
AATATTATGTCATCATTTACTCATCCTCAACTTTGTTTCTTCAGCTGAACACAAAGAACACTGTAAAAAAATGCAGGGTTACACAATATTCATTCACATTGTCCCAACACCAATGGTTTAAGTTAAGGTGAAAATTTTAAGTGAATTGAACATAAAACAATTAAGTTCACGCAAACAAAATCTTAAGAATTACTTTGCTTCAGCTCATTTTAAATAAGTACTTTGAAAATATTTTTTTAAATGAAAATATACTGAAGAATACTGGGGGAAAAACAGCCATTGACCTCCATGGTATCTTTTGTTCCTACTATGGATGCGAATGGCTGATTTTTCCCAACATTCTTCAAAATATATTGTTTTGTGTTCAAGAGAAGAAAGAAATTCATAAAAGATTAGAACTGCTTTAATGAGGAAATTTTTATTCATGTGATCTCACCTCTCCCCAAGGTCCAGCGATCCACTGAGGTGGTGGGCACCGCTGTATGTTACAGCGCACTCTGGTGGTTGGACGGCTTTGTTTTGGGCACTCATACTCTGGCAGCATCTCTCCGTTGTCTCCACTTCTACATAAAATCACCCTGTACCTGTATCCCGGACCACAGCCAGGAGTACACTGCAAAAGGAAGACAATGACAGATTAACAGACCAAATGACACCAGAAATAGAAGCAAGTTTATACGAATGTTTGTCTACCTCTGACCAGTCGAGCGCATGCCACTCAGGTGGGCAGGTGTGGTTGCTGCAGGGCTCTGTGACTGAAGGTCGTGTTGTGATGCAGGCCGTGTCGTCCAGCACTTTCTCCTCTGTAACAGACATTTTCCTCTTACACAGCACTTCTCGTGTGCGAACTCCCCTATTACAACTTCGACTGCATTCTGACCAATCTCCTGTCCACCACCTGACAGATACACAGAAGTTATCAGACACACCAAAGACATCAGTGCTCATTATTCAAATTTCTTTGTACACTATGATCTAAAAGTTTAATGTAATTAAAAAACAATTGGGCTTTTATAACAATTGGGTTTCTTAAACATGCAGCATTTTGCAATTTCTAATTGTTTTAGACTGAACAAAATACAATACAATACAATACAATATTTATTTATAAAGCACATTTAAAAACAACCAAGGTTGACCAAAGTGCTGTACATAGGAGTACTAAAGACAGAGAAGCAGAATATAAAAGAAACATTTAACAAATAAAAGCAATAAAACAGTAATTAAAGAGTATTAAAAGCGGGAGAAAATAGATAGGTCTTTAAAACAGACTTAAACACAGAAATGGAGGGGGAAAGTCTAATGTGAATTGGTAGACTGTTCCAGAGTTTAGTACCAGCAACAGCAAACGCTCGATCATCTCATTTTTTAAGGCGCGTTCTGGGCACGGTGAGTAAGTTGAGATCATAAGATCTCAATGATCAGGAGGGGGTATACGGACAAAGCAAGTCTGTAAGATACCGAGGAGCAAGATTATTGAGGGCTTTGTAAACAAATAATAACATTTTAAAATCAATTCTGTATTTAATGGGTAACCAGTGAAGTGCAGCTAAAATCAGAGTTACGACTCATACTTGCAGGTGCCAGAGAGTAGTCTAGCAGCTGCATTTTGTACCAGTTGCAGACGAGAAGGAGAAGACAATTTGCCTAGAAAATGAAATATATATAAAAAAAAGTACTTCTAAGAATTATTTAATTTTAAGCTCTTTTTAAAGTTTAGAAAATACTTTATTAAAATACATTTTTTAACAAATTAACAAACAAAAAAGTCCCATCATTAAGTTTTCAGAATCAGAATCAGAATCAGTTTTATTGCCAAGTGTGCTTCACACACACAAGGAATTTGTTTTGGCAACAGAAGCTTTCAGTGTACATAAAGTGACGAGTGACAACACAAAATTAAATACAAGAAAAGAAAAGGCAATAAACATTAAACAGAGATGCAGTTAGTCAAAAAGATCTGGATGTTGAATGTATGTACAGATATGTTGTAAATATACAGGTTATAAGGTGCTGTGTACAAGTGCGTATGAGAAAGTATTGCACGTTTATTGCACAGTAGGGGAATATTTAACTGTTCATGAGGTAGATGGCCTGAGGAAAGAAACTTTTCCTGTGTCTATCTGTTTTTGTGCTTGGTGCTCTGTAGCGCCGACCAGACGGTAACAGTTCGAACAGGTAGTGTGCTGGGTGTGAGGCGTCCAGAGTGATTTTACGAGCCCTTTTACTCACTCTGGAAGAGTACAGTTCTTGAAGTGTGGGAAGGGTAGTGCCAGTGATTAGTTCAACAGTCCGGACTATTCGCTGTAGTCTACGGAGGTCGGTTTTGGCAGCTGAGCTGAACCAGACGGTGATTGAAGTGCAGAGGATGGATTGGATGACAGCTGAGTAGAACTGTACGAGCAGCTCCTGTGGCAGGTTGAACTTTCTCAGCTGACGAAGGAAGTACAGTCTCTGCTGGGCTTTCTTTACAATGGAGTCTATGTGAATGTCCCACTTCAGATCTTGAGAGATGGTGGTGCCCAGGAACCTGAATGACTCTACTGCAGCCACAATGCTGTTCATGATGGTGAGTGGGGGGAGTGCAGGGGGGTTTCTCCTAAAGTCCACTATCATCTCCACTGTTTTGAGCGTGTTCAGCTCCAGGTTGTTGTATCTGCACCATAAAGCCAGCCGCTCCACTTCCTGTCTGTATGCAGACTCGTCACCGTTCCATATGAGGCCGATAACAGTAGTGTCATCCGCAAACTTCAAGAGCTTAATGGAGGGGTCTTTTGCAGTGCAGTCGTTTGTGTACAGGGAGAAGAGCAGTGGGGAGAGAACACATCCCTGGGGGGCACCAGTGCTGATGGTGCGGCTGTCGGATGTGATTTTGCCCATTCTGACTAGCTGTTGTCTATCTGTCAGAAAGCTGGTGATCCATTGACAGACAGAGCTAGGGACAGACAGCTGGGTCAGTTT
>CAIGQZ010033059.1:16779714-16818758 GCA_903798205.1 Danio tinwini
AGAATGTATATTATATTGGTATTCTACAACAAGTATGTAATTTTGTTTATATATATATATATATATATATATATATATACTTATGAACTGAAATGGAACCTAACAAAATTACATACTTGTTGTAGAATACCAATATAATATACATTCTTGTTTTTAATCAACACTGTTAATTAAATTTTGGATTTATTTTAATGCACTGTGTCTTCTCCCTTAAGGTTGTTAACCATCAATCATCACAATGCCTTACAATGATTCTGGAACAGAGTCTATGTTTTCGACAGCAAATTAGTTCTGAGCTACAGCTAATGGTTTCTTATCAGCAAGAAGAAACATGGGTCATTTACTCTCAAAGCATGAATGCAAAAAAGCTTGAGGATAAGAAGCACCATCAAAGCTGGGGTACTTAGTATATAAAATCTGTATATAATTGTTTACACTGCTTGTGTGAACCAAGTTGCATTTTCTTACACATTTAGCAATCACTGTAAAACATATATACAATTTACGTCAGTTGATTTGAGGAAAAACTTTAAAGGGATAATCATCCAAATATGAACATTTACTGTTTATTTAAACATACTCAGAAAATCAGAGATGTGCTTGACTTCTTTTCTTTGTGACTCAAATAGTAAATGCACGTCAGCAAAAAAACAAACAAAACTGTGGTTCCTAAAGACTCTCCAAGTGAAGCGCTTGTGTCATCAGGATTCATATGTATTACAGGGATAGTTTGCAAAAGAAAAAAAAGACAATTTACACACTATTTACTCTCCCTAAAGTGGTTCCAAACCTTTGACTTCCAAAGTAAAAACAAATAAATGCTAGACAATAGTTATAGGTTTCTTCAAAATATATTCCTTTGTGAAAAAAAGGAAACTCAATCAGGTTGGGAACAAGTGAAGAGTTAAGTAAATGATGTTTTTGGGTGTACTGTCACTTTAACCCTTATGTGCTGTTGGGGTTGTTTTCATTCACTTTGGAGTGATTTTGAGACTTAAATTTGGGCATTTTGAAATCTTTCTAAAATTCAACAATACACTCTGGGCATATTCACTACCATTTTGTCATGTTCCTGGCTGTTTTTGCCCTATTGACTTCCATTATAATTACATTTTTTGATTGCAAAGCAATGACAGCATATAATCATGCATTTCTGATTGTTGGAAAAAGGTAAAATTTGTAATTGTTACTTTTGATCATCAGTTGCAGTGCAAATTAAGCTTAGTTTCAAGCTTAAAATCATATGGTTACATGGAGTATAAAAGAGACCTTTGCGCATATACCTTGATATGTTTGAGAAAACAACAAAGCAGCTCAGCTCTCAGAACATAGCAAACATAGTAAGTGTATTTATGCATGCAAAATATAATTTGATGATTTACTCCATAGAACTCCATTTAAAAGTCAGAAATCCATATAAAAGTCAGAAATCCATATAAAAGTCTGTCACAGACATATCTAAAGGGTTAATAGTGATAATTGATGATTGACAATAAAAAGTTTGACCTCTTCCCAACAGTAAAAAAACATCAACAATCAAGAATGCATGATTAATTTGTGTTATGGCTTTGCAATCAAAAAATGTTGTTATAATGGAAGTCAATGGGGAAAAAACAGCCACGAACATAATGAAAGGGTAGTCAATTTGAACAGTACACAAGGGTTAATAACGTTTTTTAGTATAGGTTTTTGACTTTTTAAGTGACATCACCAAAAAACCAAAGAAGTAAAAACTTCTTTAATGTTCTGCAGAAAAATGAATCTCGAAAGAAGATAGAAGGGAGTAAGTTAGCGGTAATTTTTCATTTAAGGGTTAACTATGCTTTTAAGGCTTTTTTTTGTGTCAATGATTGTAATATGTTAGTTAGTGACCAGAAAACTCCTCACCTCCTGCACACAGCGCAGAGCAGCGGGACCAGGATGTATAATGCCAAGCGTAACTGCTCAGAGGATCTCTGCTGACTGGAGGGTTAAATCGATATTGAATCCCTGGATTCTCTTCACGGACCAAGACCTGCCACACATTAAACAACGGAAGATTGAACGGATTTATCTAGACCATCAAACACTTTGATTTCAAACATTCAGCACTTTCAAACATTCATATTTGAAGCTGGATCGTTATGCTTGTTTCAATTTTACCCTTCATGCGCTGCATAATGTACTATAACTGTTTATGAATGAAATGTCTGCTAAGATTTAAAGATCAAAGTGCACAAATTAGTTTGATCTCCTAAAAGAAAGTCCATTGTGAACTGCTGAGACGAGTCAGTAATTAGTTTCCCTTCTGTAACTGATCTATGAAGCTCTGTAAGTAATTTGCATAAGGTCAGTCTGTCCTCTTTATTTGCTGCCTGTAAACAATGCCTAATTTGACACGCCCTTAAAACACTGTAGTTGGTTGGTGTTGTCAACATTATGTCAAGAAGGATTTATTATTAAGACAAAACATTTATTTTAGTGCGACTTCATTTGACATCCACAAAAACTGCTGTTAAAAATAAGTAGCATTAAAGCTGTTTTATCACTTAGCTTGCAATTAAACTGATGTTGCAACTTAAATTGAAATATGACAATAAGAATGATTAGGTAATGTTTCATTTATTGTTTTTGTAGTCATGATGTAAAATAATTACATTTAAAGTACAAACAAAATCAAAACTAACCATATGATTTTTATTAGCTCACACTTGTGCATGCTATCAAGAAACAAATTGTTTGCCCTTGTAAATTTTAAATCTGAAAATGCACTTCTTGTTTTTTTTTAGTTAAATTCTAAGATTACAGTTGTCTGGGGTATTGGGCGTGCTTAACATACTTCCTTACTACATCCAATCAGCTCGCAGTAGAAAAAAAAACAAGCCACGTCCACAGTTTTCTCATTTAATATTCCATTTCTCTAGAAACTGCGTCACAAAAAAACAAAAAAAAACAAATCGCAGCTTCTGGTTCATGTGGACTTTAAATAGGCTGTTTCCTATGCGATTTAGCACTACCAAAGACTATGTCGCCCATATAGTTGTGAACGGGAAAAAGTGTAACGGTCAATATGGCAAATGAAGAGCCAATCATCAATCGCTATAGATTGATAATTCTCTGGGGGAGAGGCTCGGAGCAGACGTGTGTTTCTGCAGATTTTGTGTAATTTGAATGTTTAGAAATGAAACTAAAACACAGCTGTTGTTTAATTTCCTTGGTAATTCCTAATATGACATTCAATCGTAAACTTGATGAGCAATTTTGGAGAATTTGATGTTTCCCCATTCAAACAGTGCTCGAGCATACTGCCCAAAAAGCGTTTCAAAGACGGCAGCCAGTTTCCAGTTATCACTGTTTGCTGCTAAGAGTAATAGACGGAACAAGTGACAAATCGATCCATCTTAAATATCCTATAATGTGTAGAATCAGCAAGAACCGAGGAAGCTTCTAGAGTTTTGTTTCTGACACATGCTGTGAGCAGTAGGCCAATCACAACAGACTGAGCTATCTGAACATCCTATGAGACATCATGAAGAAATGCAGAAATCATGACAGACATGCAGAAATCATGTTTACGGATAAGATAACATATTCAAAACCTATTATCATGATAGTCTGAAGAAGAGAAAGGTTGTAAGTCACTGAAGTGAAACAAGACTGCTGAAGCAACTGCTGATGAAAGAGGAGTGTGACATGGCATGAAAGCAGCAGAGCTTTTATTATGCCACAGTCAACCGCTTCCGGATTTTCCAGTCGTGATCATGTAGGAAAGAAGCAGCTCTCTTTATCATACTGTTTAAATGCTGCTCTGTACAGTCTAACACAAGTGTGTCCTGCAAATTTTAGCTCCAACTTGCCTCAACACACCTGCATGGATGTTTCTAGAAAGCCTAGTAAGAGTTTGATTAGCTAGCCCAGGTGTGTCTGACTGGGGTTAGAACTAAACTTTTAGGGCACCGGTCCTCCAGGACTGAGTTTGGGCACTTCAGTCTTCCCTTGCAGTGGCTGATGCTGACGCTGATGCGCACCTTTTAAAAAATGTAACTACACGTCGCAACGACATGTATCGCAAGCTCTGTGATTGGTCGGCTTGGTTCTGGTGATGAGTGTGGGCGGCGCTGAGAGCTGCGAGCCAGATGGAGCGAGTGTTTACAAGTGTGGAGTCCCATGAAGGAGCTCCAGATGGAAATTTTTGTCTTGTTTTACCTTATGACTAAAGTTGTTGCACGTCCACCGGTTCCCGTCTCTGAATGATAGAGTTTGAGCTACTTGTAGTCCGTGTCACTAGTAAAAATTACTTTGGATTTGAAGATTCTTCAAAACATTTGGAATAATGCAAGTCAGCTAAATACTGTATATATTGCAATTCTATTGTTTTTGTAGTATTTTAAAGGGCACCTATGGTGAAAAATCTACTTTTCAAGCTGTTTAGACAGACATATGTGTAGGTATAGTGTATAGACCGTCATATTGGGGTGATATAAACACACTCAGTCCTTTTTTTTCAATTTAACAACATAAACACGGTGGACCAATTGGAGCGGTTTTGAGATCGACCGCAACTTGACGTAGGAGTGCGGTCCCCCCGCCCACCAATAATGATTGACAGGTGCGCATTACCATATCCTCAGTATGTTGTTTCACGTCCGCCATTTTCAGCGTGTGAGTCAAAGCGACGTCACCAAAGAAACACCCTTGCTCTATTTTTAGATGTAAGGCTCATTGGGCTCAACATTCACCTCTCCTCGCCGCCAGTGTTTGTGAGTTTTGGTGGGTTTGCATACATGTGTACTTTTCATTGCGTCTTCCTTAAACTTCAGCGGTTTGCATTTCCTGTGGTCACAGAAGCTCCCTGTCATCTTAACTAGGTGCAGCTGGAAAGTACGAGCATGTTGCCTCACGTGCGCGTCCCTCCTTTGGAAATAACGAACTAACGACGCGCAGCGCCATGCATTTCGCGTTAAAAGTGAGGACCGGGGAGTTCGCTCACTATTCTGCCACCTAGGTCGCCTCTATGGACGTGCTGGCCCTGCTCAGGACACTTCACATTTCTTCCGCGCCACAGGGAAGTCGAAACTAATTTTCATGTGAAGCAACACGCCCCTAAAACAACGAACTGTGTGCACGCCCCCAAAATGACACTTTTTAACACATCATAATAAAAAATCTGAATAGTGTTTTGAACTAAACCTAAACTAACTAAGCACACTCAGAAGAACTATAATATTAATATTACATCTTAAAAAAAGGGGTAAAATAGGTGCCCTTTAATGAAAAAAAAAATCGTACACTTTTTGCTTTAAAGAAAAATTAAACACTCTTTATAGTAAAAATATGTAACTTTTTGGTAAATTTCACAAAAATTCCCCATTTTCCATTACTAGGACAGATAGTCCTGACCCAAAATGACACCATGGTTACTTTGCCAGGCCAATCTGAATGGCAAATCAAAAAACAAATCTACATCGTTTACACTTTTCAGGCAATTAACCTACAAATGGCTTTTGTATTCCATTGTTCCCCCAGCAAATCAAACCAAGATAGCGGATGATATTTACAAATACAAAAAAAAAAACACTTCAGCTTTAAATAACATTTGTCTAGAAAATTACACTTGACCCCATAGCAAATACATTGCAGCTGTCTAAATTCTAAGGCATCTGTACCAACACAGGCAGAGCACAAATATCCTGCTTGAACAGACCACCCAGCATCTCTGACTTACCATCACGATAAGGGTCATGTTGGTAGGTCCAAGGGCTTCCAGGGTCTCTGGTTCATTGGCGGGTCGGCGGTAGTGGAAGGTACCACCCGCAATGTCGAAGCGGCGCGGTGTATCGATGGTCAGCTTGCCATTGATGTAGTACTGGTCCCCTTTGCTCTTCAACACTGGTGATAATGGAAACAATTAGCAGGCCGCAATACATAACAGACTCTTTGGCACTGGGAAAATGCTTTTTTTTTTCTTATTTATGCTCAAATTAGTTGTTTTCAACCTTAGGTGAAGTACACAATGTGCACTGGGTTAAAATCAAATAAAATAAGTTTTAAAGGAATAGTTCACCTAAAAAAAAAAAGATTCTTTCATCATTTACTCTACCTTCACTTGTTTAAAACCTCTTCTGTTATACGCAAAGAAAGGTATAACAGAAGAGCCATTGACATCCAATGTATATTTTGGTTCTACTATGGCTGCTTTTTTACAACTTTCTTTAGAAAAATGTTGTCAAAAGTATAGTCTTCAATAACAATCTGTATTGAAATTTCAAAAACGTCCATTTCTCGCTAACATTTTAGTGCTGTTAAGCATGTTCTTAAACATCACTGATTGGCCATTGTGTTCACATGCTCAACAGAAATGACTGTGCTTGGCCGTGAAGATCCTAAGTTCACAGCTGTTTACTGAGTGCACTGGACACTGGAGCATTTCAAAGTTGCGTCGATCAGCTGATCTGTCTATGAGCTGACATAAGAGCAATCAGCTGATGGATCGACTGATCTTCGCAGCTTTGAAATGCTTCATGTCCTCTATCTGTGTTTGCACTCACTGAACAGCGGTGAACTAAAGACCTTCACCTTAAGATGGCCAATCAGAGTCATTTCAGTTGAGCATGTGAACACAATAGCCAATAAGCGATGTATAAGTAAACACTCAAATGTTAGCAGGAAAGTTAGTTTGTAAAATTCCAGTAACGATTGGTACTGGAATTCCAGTATCATGACAATTCTACTAAAGAAATACCACTTAGAACTACTTGATTGTAGGTAAATATTAAATTTTGAATGAACTACCACTTTAACTACTTTTAAAAGTCATTACTGGTGATTTTTTCTTCAAAATTGTAGTGCCAAACTATACAAAAATGCATTTTTTGTTTTCCAGTTATAAACCTAAAAAAAGCCAACTAAGGCCTATGGAAAATATGAGATTAGATTATATGAATGTTATTGTTTTTCTAGGATTGTCCTGGATTAAAAATGTTCCTGGTCGACTAGTTGTCATTCATTTTATGCCAAAATCGTAATGTCAATTCAAGCAATGCTTTTGAAAGTGTGAGTTAACATTTGAATCAACATTTTAATAACTTACTGATAAACTAGTGCTTTTGTTTGGTTTCAGCATACGAGATGAAACCCTGACACAATCATCATCTCTGCAGTGGTGCATGAGCCTGCATGTTTTATATGGATTGGATAATCTGAGAATATCTGTTTTCTACATGTGAAAGGACACATTTTGCTTTTTATAGATGTACACTCACCAACCACTTTATTAGGTACACCTTACTAGTATGGAGTTGGACACGTGTTTTTGCCTTCAGAACTGCCTTAATCCTCAGTCCATCCTTGTTGACTCTAAATTCTGACCCTAACATCCAAATGTTGCAGCAGAAATCAAGCCTCATCAGACCAGGCCATGTTTTGCCAATCTTCTATTATCCAATTTTGGTAAGCCTGTGTGGTCTTCTGCTGCTGTAGCCCATTCGCCTCAAGGTTGAACGTGTTGTGCATTCAGAGATGCTCCTCTGTATACCTCAATTGTAACGAGTGGTTATTTGAGTTACTGTTGCCTTTCTATCAGCTTGAACCACTCTGGACATTCTCCTCTGGCCTTTGGCATGAACAAGGCATTTGCCTCCACAGAACTGCTGCTCACTGGATATTTTCTCTTTTTCAGACCATTCTCTGTAAACCCTAGAAATGGCTGTGTGTGAAAATCCCAGTAGACCAGCAGTTTCTGAAATACTCAGACCGTCTGGCACCAACAACCATGCCACGTTCAAAGTCACTTAAATCACCTTTCTTCCCCATTCTGATGCTCGGTTTGAACTGCAGCAGATGGTCTTGACCATGTCTACATACCTAAATACATTGATTAGAAATTTGCGATAAAGAGCAGTTGGAGAGGTGTACCTAATAAAGTGGCCAGGGAGTGTATATTTTTATGTCTGAAAAGCACGTATACACAAAGTTTTTTTGACATGCCCTGTTTACTTTCATTATTTTACAAAAGCGCAAGGTTTTGTTGCATGACAGTTAGATGCACAGATATTAAAAGATGCACTTTAATACTTATAAAAAATATCCTCATAAACGAACACTAACCGATTGCAATGTAAAACACTTTATTTTACATTACATTAGTGAAAAAGTCATGTTAGCTGATCCACAAGAGGCACCTTAAAGCATCTCAGATCTGCACTTTTAATTCAGTGTAGAAGCTCTTTAAAAAATCCACTAACCCCAACAGCGTATTAGTTCTGGTTCTCATGAGAGGTTCATATTTAAGTCCAACCATGAAAAATTGTGTCTCACCCAAGTAATTCAGAGAGACGTTGAGCTCTTGGATGTGTATAAATACAGATCCTTTAGGGATTCTGACCACCTCTTCATAACCTGAGAAAAAAAACAGACACATATGCATACATTTATTCATAGCAAAAGAACAATGCAGTTTGTGGTGCTTCAGCTAGAGTGATTGTGATGGGATATGCAGAGGTTTGAGATTCCGACTGAATTCCTGGGCAACGTCCCTCAGTTCTGCTGCCCAAGACACAACGTGTTTAAGGCCAGATTCCACCACAGGCTTGCAAACAGCTCCAGCCTCTGACCGAAGAGTAACAGAAAAAGTAAGCTAATTTTTCAATCCAGTTCTGCCACAGATAGGGGATCTTGTTATGATCAGTCAACAGGCAATGTGGAAAACACTAAACATTAAACCATCTACAAACCAACTAAACATGGGGATAATACCCAATTTAAGCATTCTGATTTAGTTTGATTTGGTTAATTATTTCATTAATTAGTAAAGCAATTCAGTTCAATTACTTTATAGCTCGTAATGTGCTTGGTAAAGTTTAACATCTTTGAGTAATATTAATGTACAGGGTTCATACACATTTTTACGACAAAAATTCCAGGACTTTTCCATTTTTATATATACACACACAAACACACACACACACACACACACACACACACACACACACACACACACATATATATATATACACATATACATACACATATATATATAAACTTGCACATGCAATATATATACGTGGTAAATCATAAGAAACGTTTAAATTTATTACAGCATATCTTAAAACACACAATAGTTTCAATTTATTTTTTTATCTATGTAAAATAATGATGCTTACACAGCACTAATAATGTGAGCATATTGTTGGCCAAGAAAAGAAAAGTAAAAACAACTAACCTCCATTCCAATATACAGATATTTGTCAAACAAATTTTAAATAATCTTAATAGTTTGTTAAACTAGTAATAGTAGGTAAAACTACTTCTATTCTAAAGCCGCGATCACACTGCACTTTTCGCTCCATAGACTTCCATTCATAGGCATGTGAATGCGGCAGACCAGAAACGCAAGCACATGCAACAAGCATTTCACTGCATTCGAAAGTTCAAGCATGGTGAATTGTTACCTGCGAAATTACATCAGGTGATTGCGTGAGATCAATAGAAGATAATTTAAAATAAGAAATTGTAATTATGGAGCAATCGCTCACTTTAATTAATTTCCAATCATATTGTTTAACCCCGCTCCTTTTCGCAGCGCCATACGTCAGAATTTTGCAAGCACAAGCTCTAGTGTGAACGCGACTTAAGTTGCTTTGGACAAAAATGTCTGCTTAATGACTAAATGTAAATGTAATTTCCATGACTTTTACAAAACCCTGTGGGTTTTTCTGTTTTTTCAAAACTTTTCCAGGCCTGGAAAAAACCATGTCAAAATTCCATGACTTTTCCAGGTTTTCCATGACCGAATGAACCCTGTACTATATAGTCAGGGTTAATATGTGGGTTTGGTTTAGGATTAGTAACATGTAGTTATGCATCATTTACTGTAATTATCATAGTAATTCCATGGTAAGTCACAAGGACACTTTAAATAAAGTGCTAGCAGCAATTCTTAATGTATTTTCTACGTACAACTATAAAAACAGTAATAAACTTGCATTTAAAAAATATCTCAGTTTCTCTGGATTTACAATTTGTAGTCAAGTGAGTAAAATGTATATTTTTCTGTAAAAAAAATTCAATAATGACACTCCTTTCCAAAACACCACTTCATAACGTACTGATCTTGGAGTCCACATTGCTGAGGATCTGACATGGACTGCTCACACAAATGCAGTGCTGAGGAAGGCACAACAACACCTCTTTTTCCTCAGGTGCCTCAGGAGGTTTGGAATGAGCCCCCACATCCTCCGTTCAGTCAACACCTGTGCTGTGGAGACTGGCTGACTGTCTGCATCACCACCTGGTATGGAAACAGCACCAGCAGCAATTGCAATGTTCTAGATAGGGTTGTGCGAACTGCTGGCCACACTCTCCAGGACATCTACACCAGGCGGTGCATGAGAAAAGCCAAGAGAATCATCAATGACTCCAGCTACCCAAGCCATGGACTTTTCTCTCCACTGCCCTCAAGCAGACGGTTCCGCAGCATCCTGTCACACATCAGCCAAATGAAGGAAAGCTTCTTCCTACAGACTATCAGGCTGATGAACACTTGACACACCTCACATAAACTCTTTCCATACCCCTCACTGCATACCGTCAAGATGTAGCATCCACTGCACTTTAACCAAATCCTTACATAAAACAATATTGCCTACAATAATTTTCCACTAACTGTCAAACTACTGTATGTGTAGACCTTTTTGACTGTGTACTTGTCTATCTGTGTCTACACATCTGTAATGTGTGTTTTTCTTTATGTATTTGTTGTCTTTTACATAGTCAACAGTGCTAAAAGTATATTGTTTTGTTTTTGGAGTACGTTGTTGTATTTTGCACTGTCTGGAGCAGGCACCTAAGCTTTTTACTCCTCATAGTACACGTGCTGCGGATGATGTGACAATACAAAGGAATTTGATTTCCCTTTTGAATCAAACATGAGGAGAAGATTCCGATGATTAGATTACTTTCATTACCAGCAACAAGTTATTCATACTACTACATGTTTTCATTCACTTAAAATAACCTAATCAAAAGTAAACCGTTCTGGAACTGAACAAATTGTTCTCATGCATCCATATATACTTCAGATCGAGCCATAAAAACACTGTATTTTTGGAATTGGCTCTGAATTAGGACTTAAATATCTATACTAAATCACTCAAAACATGTGCCTACATACACAGAGAGTGAGAAGCAGTCAAATCATTAGTGGTCATTCGTGTAGACTGGTCACTCAGCTGGCATATTTTGTGGAGCACAATGCCTGAAAGAATCTCATTCACCAACCACATTTCTAAATAAAATGTGTGTCTTTGTGTTTAAATTGTATTTGTATGCTCCAACATTCAACACAAATGCAGCAGGAGCCAAAAATAGGCCATCATCTGGGCCTCAGCAAGCCACTGTGGTCAGTGTTTCTTCTGCCGGCCGCCCAGGGAGTGGTTCACTGAAGCTTCCTGCAGCTGAGAATAACCCTCAGTCCAGCAGACTGACATTCAACAACACCAAACCCACGCTTAATATCTGAGCTTATCTGAACTGCTGCTGTCTCTCAAAGTGTGTTCACTAGATCAATTCTGGCTGGTTATGATATTATGAAACAAACTAAAGTCGTGTCGCCTATCCAAGTTTTAAGAACAACAATTAATAACTTGACTTCTAACTGATCATTTGGTATCAGAAGTGGCATATATGGAAAGCAAAGGCCTCTAGATTACACTTAATTTACCAAATTAAAATATGATCATACCTTGATTTTTTATTATGTAACTAGGACAGTCAGGTCTGACTTCATAGACAAAAGTCTTGTCACTTAACAGAAATAATGTACAGTATAGAATATAAGGTCATGGTCTAGTGGAAAAGAATGAATATTGTGTATGACTCCCATGAGCTTGGACGACTGCATCCATACATCTCTGCAATGACTCAATTAACATTAATAAAGTCATCTGGAATGGCAAAGAAAGCAATCTTGCAGGACTCTCAGATTTCATCAAGATTCTTTTGATTCATCTTCAGTGCCTCCTCCTCTATCTTTCCCCAGACATGCTCAATGGTGGTGACACAGCTCCATGTCTGGTTACTGGGCTGGCCAATCCTGGAGCAGCTTGACCTTCTTTGCTTTTAGGAACTTTGATGTGGAGTCAGAAGTATGAGAAGGAGTGCTATCCTGCTGAAGAATTTACACTCTCCTGTGGTTTGTAATGTAATAGGCAGCACAAATGTCTTGATACCTCAGGCTAATGATGTTGCCATCCACTCTGCAAATCTCTCACCCGCCCCTATACTGAATGTAGCCCCAAAATATCATTTTTCCTTCATCAAACTTGACTGATTTCTCTGAGAATCTTGGGTCTATGCGGGTTCCAATAGGTCTTCTGCAGTATTTGTAATGATTTGGATGCAGTTCAACAGATGATTCATCAAAAAAAATCTGCCTTCTGCCACTTTTTCAAATGATCAACTAGAAGTCAAGTTATTATTTGTTGCTCTTACAACTGGGATCGACGACAAGACTTTTGTCAGGTAGTGTATGGCATCTTCAAACTGTCAAATGTATCATTTTTAAAATCTATACGCTTTCCAAGATGCCACAACATTTTGCAGCTTCTGGGTTTGTAAAGTGTTAATAGCAGGTCAATCAAAAAATTTCATTTATGTAATGGAAGTCAATGGGGCAAAAACAGCCGCCAACATAACATAAAAGGGTAGTAAATTTGCCTGGAGTATATTGTTTTCAAAGCATTTTTGTTAAAATATGTGTCAAAATAAGATTTGTCAAAAATCATTCTATTTGTTGAAACACAGAGAAAGCTATGGCCAAATTAAGACTCAAAATCACTCCAGAGTGGATAAAAACATTATCAATAGCACACAAGGGTTAAAAAAGTGACCCTTTTATTGACCCTTTTAGTAGTTTTGAAAAGAAATATAAAAAATAAATCTGTACAAATCTATAAATTTACAGGAAAAAGTACTGACAGCTGGTTTTATCTGGTTTATGAACTGTAATTACAATATGGAACCCTGGACAATAAACAAGTCAATATTACAGGATTGAGATTTATACATAATCTCAAACTGAATAAATAAGCTTTTTGCTGATTTATGGTTAGTTGGGTTAGGACAATATTTGGCCAAAATACAAGTATTTGAAAATATGGAATCTGAGACCTCAAAAATCAATATACTGAGGACAATTGCATTTAAAGTTGTCTAAATTAAGTTCTTAGCCATATATATTACGAATCAAAAATGGACTAAATATCTTTATGGATTGAGCTTAAATTAATATTCTAAATATGTTTGGTATAAAATAAAAATTGATAATTTATGTAACATAAAAAAATGTCACTTTTACATGTAAAGTTGCTGGCTCCATAATGCAACTCCAAAGCATAAATAAAAGCAGCACATATTTAAAACTGCTTCTTTTTATCATCAATGCTCTGCTTAATGTTTTTATGTAAACCCTGATGTTTCAGATCACTTTTGCCTCTCTAAACCTCCGTTCTGACTGAAGTGTGTCTGTTTCCGTAGAAAACATAGAAAGGAATTTGGTATAGCTGAGATCTTATATCCCAGCATTTATGATTTGGGCCTTGCATGAGAGCAGGTAATTATGAAACGCCTTTTCAGCACGGCTGGCGTCCCTGTGCACCCCTTAACAGCAGGGCAGCCGTCCAACACATATCTGACCTAAAGCACCATGTTCACTGCACATTGTGTGAGTTTCCATTAGTCATTGAAGCGTGGTTGTTAATGCACAAATTTTTATATTTTTTGCATTGTTTGTATATTTGTTTGCAAGTTAGTTGCATTTCATACAGTTGATTGACAACATAATGCAGTACAACAGCTAACTGCGTGTTGGAGCTGACTGAATGCAGTTATTTGCCCCTAAATTCAAGAAACGGGGCATAACTGCACCTGTATGATGTTTAGGTCTCATATTTTCATCATACTTTATGACTTTGTCCTGAATAGCAAAAATGCAACAATCAGAGCTCAGAAACTAAACCAATATTAATTTATTTCAGATGCAATAAATATACATCAGCACACAGTGATTTATTAATGACTTCAGTCAGTAAAGGACCACAGACACTGAAATGCAGAGTTTTTAATCCCCATTCGGCATGCACTATGAAATTCCAATAAAACAACACTCCTTCACCAGTCCTTACTTCATACTCGCATTCAATACCTCAGTTTGCCGAACTGCCCTTGAAGTTGAAAAATAAAAAATTAATCACTCGAAATGACATGAAACTCCAAAGGAAATATGGATAGCGTGGTGACGCATTAATCGATCTATGTGCTATAACATGTAGGATTAGGTACCAAAACCTGCCTAATTTCGGTGCCACTGGTGCTGCTGCAAGGACGTAAGAAGCATCAAGAAGTACATCAAAGGCACACAATGGTACACGTTGTGTCACACCATCTACAAGCATTTAATTCTAAACAACTTTGCAATACCTCAGTTTGTCACAGGACATGAACAATATGTTGCTGAAGAAAAGTGAAACTGTCGAACTGCAATTAAAGTTGAAAAATTTAAATAAATACCCAAAATTACATGGTATTCTGGAGGAAACGTGGGTAATGTGGTGACGTGATGTTAATAAATCTATGTGCCATAACATGTAAAACAGAACACGAAAGGAACATTCAAAAAGCAACCCATGTAAACACCTTAATCATATTATTGTCTTATTCAGATTAAGGTAAATCATTAGATTACTGCATAATGCAAATATTAAATTCATGCTAACAAACAAATGATCAAAAGAAATATATTAATGCAATTTAATTCAAATTTATAAAACATGAATTCATTTATACTTGAAACTTTAATTATATTGTTCAATTAAAGGCGCAGTAGGTGATCTTCCACAATGCTAACCGGTTAGCATAAATCTCTGAACTACAGTCTCTCCCCTGCCGTCCAGAGCCACGCCTCCTGAAACACGAGCACGCGCACCTTAAAGATGACAGCAGAACCCTCTCTCATGTGTTGAGCTGAAGCGACTAGTGCTTGTCTGGTGGCGTGCAGGAATTACATTTATTACTAAGCCATACTTGCATGTTATTTCAGAGCAAATATTCAGAGTAGCATGGTAAACAATATAGGGAGAACATCACAGGTCGTCATTGTTCAAATATGAACCAATATGATGTGAATATAAAACCAACTTCAGCTCAGTAAAGCAGGCTAGGCGGAATAGCGCTGTTTACTGATGTTTTGTTGTTTAACTAAATCAAAATCTACAATATTGATGCTGTAAAAGGACCTTATGAACCTGAATATAGTCACATCAATCTATCGCCCGAAGATTTCAGTGACTGAACAACTCTTGTGTGCATATAACCCATTTGTAATAACAACATCTACATCAGCTTTGCATGCAGCTAAAATAGTTTTAAAACATAACCTATCTAAAAGAAATCCTTCAGCCATGGTGTCATCCTTCCTCCAGCGTGCAAATGTAACTCCAATATTGATTCAGAATTTTAAAAAGTTGATTAAGCATGTTTTTACAGCTCGCGCTCTCTCTCATGAATGCGCAGCACGTGTACACACAAACGGTGGATCTGCATATAAACAGGTGCGCAGTGGTTTAAATCTGCATTTGCTGACAGACAGTTTGGGCTACTTATCGGAATTATGGGAGAGGTCGGCCCGACACTATTTAATTGGATAAACATTTTTTTGATTTATGCCTTACCCAGAATATAAAAATACATATAAATACGTTTAGATCATTGTCTTTAATCTATACTATTGAAATGTGAAGAGACTTTCAACCAGCACAACAACAAATGTTTCTGAAAACAATCACCTAATGCACCTTTAAAATGTTTTTTTTTTTTTTTTTGTCAAATAAAAAGTTTTTCTAGATTCATCCACCATAATTTTGTGGCTCAAAAGTATCGGTTCAGGTAGCGTTTTGGCACTGGCACCATTTTAAAAGTATCGCTTTAGCACCAGTATCGAAATAACCCCAAATGATACCCAACCCTAATAACATGTAAAACGGGATCATGAAATGAACATTCACAAAGTAACTCATGTAAACACCTTAATCATATTATTGTCTTTTCAGATTGAGGCAAATAATTCAATGACTAATGTTCATGTAAACGTAGTCACTGATTCAACAGCCCACTCATAACGAGAGCCATTGAAGGGATCGGCCATTTGAATGAATCATATAAAAAAATTACTTAAAGACTCATTCATTTCCTAGCCAAATTTAAAACGATTAATTAATTACATTGGTTAGTCGATACACTCTGTGATTAGACTTAACACTGTAATCAGTTGACACCACAAATAAAATATATATATATAGATCATTGCTTTTACAGCGTTACAATTTTTATAAAATAATTTTTTTAATTTTTAAACTTTTGAACTTTGTTACACTGCATCTGTATCAAATATTGAGACAAACTTTAACATGTCTCTCTGCATTTTACCATTAATTTGGCATTTTTAATTTCTGGAATCTTGAATTACTTTTAATTCTTCTAAAAAGCTATAGCTTGAAAACATATTTTATGTCTGCCAATTGTACTTTGTAAAATATACAATAAAATTAAGTAGCATAAAAAGTTTTTCTTGTCTTTCACGGTAAACTTGCATTGTACCATTAAGCTGCTTTTGGCAGTCAGCTCACTATAAAAGAAAAGGAAGGATTCCTTTTCTTTTATAGTGAGCTGATTTTCATTTCATTCTTGACAATACAACTCGATCACTTCTCGCGTCTGTTCAATGTCAGAACATATCGCAAAGAAATCATAATTTTTTTAAGGAAGAACAGAGGCTTTGAAATATGAAAACAACTCTCAACACATTTTTGGTGCAAAATACGCTTAATTACACAAGTAGAGTTGCTAAAGCCCCCACTCAAGGCTGCAAACCCCTAAAATTGTTCACACCTTTTCACCCCATTAGCAACGGTTCTGCTCAAAGTGCAAACTCATGTTAACATTTCCCAGTTCTAACTTCAATAACTGACAGAGAAGCGTGCTTACTGACAACTCAAGCTGAGAAAGCGCTAACTGGAGAACAGGAAAGCAGAATTTTCAGGGGCATTGAAGAGGTCAGTGTGCGCCACTAAAGCAAAAAAAGCTACAATCTCCTTTACGTCCTGGACAATCCAGTTCGCTTGGACTTCTGGGTTTGATCCAAGCCTCAAAATACTCTCCCAGATACCAGAGAAACTTGCCAAGGCTGCTCCCTGTACCTCAAAGCTTGTCACACACACACACACGCACACATGCACGCACGCACACACAAACACACACACACACACACAGACTTTCTGAGTTTTGGCGGGGAGAGGAGCTCCTCAATTCAGGCATCAGGCTTGTGTTACTTCAGTTAACAAGATAAAAAGCAGTCTCAGATGTGCATTTGCAGTCTTCTCTTAAACGTTAAGAGGGAAAAATAATAGTATTTATCTTCTGAAGGACACTAAGAGGACATTTGCAGAAGATGCATTGCTTTTTTATGCTTTTTGTGCATTTGCATTGTTTTTGTCCCTGAAAATAAAGGCCAAAGTATACTTTGATTTGTATGCATATGTGTGCACAGATATGGTAATATTATTGGGAGACATGGGCGTATTTGTAATGGCAACCAATCACAGAGCTATGACCATCATTCATTCTTCGCATATACCATAATAAATGAAAAGTGATGTTAACTGAATCCTACTGTATACAGTATGAGGCAAAACTGAATGAAGTTCTTTCATAAAACTGCATTTTTTTGTGTGTGGGTGTAAACTCTAAAACATATCTTTCTGGGTTATTTGGCTTGCCTTTAAGTTACAAAGTTTTTTGTAAGCACTCATACAATGCAAGTGATTTAAATCGTTTTCCACCACTTTGATTGTCCAAAAGGATGTCAAAGCTACGCCAGGCCATTCTTTCACAGTCAGAAAATGGAGATTGAACAAAAGCAATAAACTTCTGAAGAGAACAAAAACAATAGAAACTAATCCTGACGAGGGCTTATGAAAAGGGTATGTGCTTAAACCATGCATAAGAAGCTTTTGACTGTTGATTGATGTGATCTTAAGTGACGTCAGCAGACAAGCAAAGTTGTTTCAAAGAGCAACTTTTATTGCTGTTGATTTACAGTTGATGTTAAAATATGATTCCCTGATGTTAAATTAAAACGTCAGTGAGGGAGCTGTGCTTTAATCTGTACATTGGCCCAGAAATAAATGGTTTCAGCTCTATTCAAAATTGAGAAGAACAATAACTCAGCCCTCAACTCTGTTCTGAATTTGAACATTTGGGTTCCAAATTCACAGCTATAGATACTCTACCTCTGTCAGGACACAAACAGTTTTTACTGAATTTGTCCCATAGACTGCTTGAATTTAACACCAAAACTGGTTGTCTGAAACTGAATTGTCTGTGGAAACCTTTCAACATCCAGGTCCTCAGTGAGATAAATGGTATTTCAGCAATGTTTCTTTTGCACATATTGTTACAAATTGTTCAGAAGTGAACATGCTCAGTACCTCCTTCAGACAAGGAGTCATTAAAGACCCCCTCTATGACCTGGCAGCTGCTCCCATCTCCTCCACAAACACGGCAGCGGTCTTCCCGGACATCTGAGCCAAGGATCCGGTCACAGCCCACATGCTGCACACAGATACAAATTCAGAAGGGTCAAGGGAAAAGTCACAATGTTAAATGGGTTATGGATTGACAAAACATTACACCTTAGATTATAGACAAAACTTCCTCAGCCAAAATCAGATTGCATTGAAATTATCATTATTGTATTACATACTGTAATATTTAATGTTTTTTTTATAATTATTATTTTGGGGTTTACACCTTTAATGTATAGGAAAGTGTAGAGTATTGACAGGAAAGCATGGGGAGCAGAAAGAGTGGAAGGATCAGGACTGTGAGGCAGGAATCAAACTCGGGTCGCCATGAGCACCAGAGTGCATGTGTTGACGCACTTACCACTACACCACTGGCGCCAACTGTAATATTTAATCTTAAGATTTAATAACACATTTGGCATGGCATAGTTTCAATATGCTACTACAATGCCACAACATTGATTCCCATCCAGAGACGCATATTTTGGAGAGTTGGACTGTTGTACAAGTCTTCTTCAGCACATCCCAGAGAATCTCAAAAGGGTTCTGGACTCTGTGGTGGCCAATCCATGTGCAAAAATAATGTCTTGTGCTCAAATTGTGAAAGAGTGGTTCAGAGAGTGTAATGAATACTGTAATTGTCATCTTGGAATATACATATGCCGTCAGAAAAGAAAAAAAATCCACAGATGGATTAACCTGGTCATTAAGTAAATTCAAGTAGACAGCTTTGGACACATAACATTGACTAAGTTTACATGGACATCAGTAATCAAATGATTTGCCTTAATCTGAATAAGACAATAATATGAATAAGGTGTTTACATGAGTTGCTTTTGAATGTTCCTTTCATGATCCCGTTTTACATGTTATATTATAGCACATAATTCAATGAAGGTCATTGCATCACCAGGCTATCCACATTTCCTCTGGAGTTTCATGTAATTTCTGGTGTTTCATTTTTAGCTTGTCTACTTTACTTGCAGTTTGGCACTTTTACTTTCATTCAGGAACATTTCATGTATGCCCCCCATAACAAAGAAAATATTGGATGCGAGCATGAACTGCTGGAAGTGAAATGAAATTTGATACCACATGCTGTATGGGGGAAAAAAACTCAGCATTTCTCGATGCAGGTGTCTGTGGTCCTTCACTGACTCGGTAGGTGCAGAAAATAGTGTCAAAAAGCCGTGTTTGTATCTTGTCGCAAAATGCAACGAAAATCCTACACAACAGTAATAGTTTAAGGTGTTTCAGCATACTCCACATGTCTTAATTCTATTTTTGTTTAGTTCGATTATGACCTTAATCAAATTAATCAAAAATTGCTGTTTACATGGTAGACTCTTAAGCAGAGTATTGTCTTAATGGTATTAAAATCGGATTACTCATGTCCATGTAAATGTACTCACTGCTGAGCTTAAAGCTGACCAACTGCAGCATCCCAAATCATAACACATCCATCTCTCTTCTTACCTTCATGCACCCTTAACTCTGGAACAGAGCAAATCTGGACCACATGACCTTTAATAAGCCTCACTGACAAGTGGTTTTCTTCAGGCTACACAGCTGTTTAGTTCCAATCCCTTGAGTTCCCTTCACATTGTGTATGTGGAGATCCTCTCACTTTCACTATTAAACATAGTTGTGAGTTCCACTGTTGTTGTTTAACAATTTGACTTTGCCAGATGTTAAAGTGATTGCAGATCGTAATTATTTAAAATATTTTTGGACCACATTTCTTCCACATAGATGATGGTTCCCCACTAAACTTCCAGTTTTTAATACTGTGTTGGAAAGTTTTTAACCCAATTTTAGTTGTTTTTGTAATCCATCAGATGTTTTATTTGCTTGATTCATGCTAATAAATTTGACTTTTCTGAAACATATATATTAAACATACATACATATATATTGAGCATATATATACATTGAGTCCCAGCTGGGCTAGCTGTCATTTCTGTGTGGAGTTTGCATGTTTTCCCTGTGTTTGTGTGGGTTTCCTCCAGGTGCTCTGGTTTCCCCCACAAGTTCAAAGACATGTGTATAGGTGAATTGGGTAAGCTAAATTGACCGTATTTGTGTGAATGAGACCGTGACCGTGTATGTGTGTGAATGAATGTGTATGGGTGTTTCCCAGTGATGGGTTACAGCTGGAAGGGCATCTGCTGCATAAAACATATGTTGGAAAAGTTGGTGGTTCATTCCGCTGTGGCGACCCATGATTAATAAAGAAACTAACCCAAAAAGAAAATGAATGAATGAATGACAACAAGATGGTTGGTTGTTTAAGAAATTAAAAGCTACTCAATGCATTAGTTAGGGTTAAATGTTTTTTATGCAGCAGTTTTCTTACCCATTTGCTTAGTTAAATCCAGGTGGTGACTTTTTTTGGACAGGCATTTGTATGTTAACACATTACTTTTGACAGGCCTACTACAAACATACTGCTTTGACATATAATCCCGAGAGAAATCCCAGAACTTGAGAGATCACAATCGATTTTCACTGACACTGAGCAAAGAAAAGCGGTTTTCTGCAGATGGGCCAAATCTGTACAAAATCCAGACCATTAATGAAGCATCTGAAGAGTCTCTGCTGTCAGGATTTAAAAGGCAACACACAAACTGAACTCCGTAACCAGTAGGACCTGAAATTGCTTGAGACTTTCTAAACTCAGTCCTGTGCAACTTCACAGAAATCCCACTAAAGCTCCAAAGGATTTGGTTGACCTGGCCTAGATTCCACAACCTGCAAATGTGTGACCTATTTCCTCACAACAACAATGGTAAGTCAGTGGTTGGTTTGAGAAGACAGGGCATGTCCTGTGCTGGATCGAACAGAGTCGAGCTTTGAGACTCATGGTTCCATGGCTGTTTTCAATGCCTTGCGCTTCAAAGCGCTTGCTCTCATAATCAAACCCTTATTGTTTGGGAGCTAAGCCACCATGAGGCTGCAAACACTACTTTGATTTCTCTCCCTGCTGTTCTTCAGGTTTTATATGCACCATAAATAAGAAAGCAGAGAAAACGAGTGAGGAAAGGAGATGGAGGAAGAGAGGAAGGAGAGGAGGGAAGGAAAGAAACCGAAAAAAGGGTGAGAGTTGACGGCGGGGAGGGAGCGAGAAGTCGCTGTGATCATGTTCAGCTGCGTGTACTGAGGAAAAAAGGATCTGGGGGGTCACAGAGTTCTTCAGCATTCAGAACAGAACAGAGCGGGGTTGGACTCAGCTGAACTGTTGATAAAAACAACCACTAGTCTGGAGAAGCCTGCAAAGATAAACCAGCCCAATACACTGTTTGAGAGAGTGACTGTTCCTGTTGACTGGCGTAACACACACACACACACACACACACACACACACACATAGAAACTTACCTCATTTCTGTAATGCCCTGCTGAGGCGATGAGGATGCACATGCCTACCATTAGCATACTGGCCCCCCACACACGCATACATATCCACTCCATTTCCATTCCTGACAGTGAAACGTGATAAACCTAACACACACATGCATGCATCATGAACTTTGTGTATCTGTTTTTCATTTAGTTTTGATCCTATTGTGTTATATACTTAACTGTGTTTGGCAGAGTCTGTGTAGTCCGTCTTCCGTGTTGCTTTCCCACATCAATCAGCCAACTCAGGCACCACCCTACAGCCCAGCTATATAGTGCTAGAGACGTGATGCACAAAACAACCGGAAGCCGACTTTTCCATTGTCCGTCTTAAAGGGGAACCTCTAAATAATATTTTTGTGCTATAATGTGTTTATTTATGTAATATTAGTATATTTTTTATTTTTTTTTATCATGGGAAAATGTGTAAGTTTAAAGTAGATGTGCTGTTTATGTACATATTTATCTTATGAAATAAATATTTATGTTCTAACTTTTATACATACATTACTTATTGATTTGTTTGGTTTAATCCAAAGAAGGCAGGGCAAGGGCTATAAAAGAGAGCACCAAATTAGAGATGGGGAAATAAGGCCTCATGAAACACTGGGGCTTTCCCCTTACTTTAAAAAGCTTTGAGAGTGTCAAGGATAAGCCATCTAGTACTTATTTAAATAAAAATCAGTCAGAAGCCTGTGTCAAATTTTTGTCAAATAAAGTAACCAACACACTTTATAGTTTCTATGTTATGTGTCCAAAGAAAAGCCTCACACATTTGTGTAGAATTTGTCCATTAAATAGAATCATTTGTGCATTAAAGGGTGACAATAAAATATAATATCAGCTTATATTATTTAATATTATAGCATGGTTTCCACTACATTCATTCTTCCATGGCAGGGTGCCACACCAAAATTCATCCCACCAGGGCTACATTACAGCTTCTCATTCAAAACATTCAGTCATTGTTTTTTTAAATACCCTTTAAGGTGACATGCTGACTGACTAACTGACAGGTGCGTGATGCGTGAGGCCAGCAAACACGATGTAGCTTTCAGTTAAGATGAACAGTTTCCATAATTATAAAATGTATTTTATAGATAAAGGTCTATGGCTCTGCATATTCCTAGCAAATTTAATAAATGTTGGAGACATACTGGTCACATAAATGCACAATCGCAATTCAGCATCGTTCATTTGAGAGAGAACAAGAATATCTGCGCTTGAGCATCGTATATTTGTGGGCATGCAAAGACGTTTGTGCATGAACAGGGGAAATTGGCACGCAAGCAGAGATTCGCATGCTCGTGTTACATAAATGCAATCTCCACTTGTAATACTGCACTCACGACATTTGTCATTGAAATAACGCCATAGGTAGTTGATAGATCTGTGTAAAAGGCCTGCCGCCACAGCTGGAAAAAAATCCTAGAGGAAACACTGTATATAATGTGACATATAGACACAGTGAATAAAGGAGTGACAAATAAATATGAATTAATATAATTTTAAAATCTTCAAACATGGAAAGAGAGCTTGTCTTAGAGGTGGTTTGTGAAGACCTGTATAGGATCTGTATAGAATTCAATTCAATTCAATTCATCTTTATTTGTATAGCGCTTACACAATGTAGATTGTGTCAAAGCAGCTTCACATGGAGGTTTATAGTGAATTAAAACAGTGTCAGTTCAGTTTTCAGTGTTTAAGTTCAGTTCAGTTTAGCTCAGGTCAGTGTGGGTTAATAATCACTACTGAGACTCCAAACACTGAAGAGCAATTCCATCGATGCGCAGCTCTACAGATCCCGAACCATGCAAGCCAGTGGCTTACTGACCTTCTGCCTTCTGCCAAAGATCTACTCCTGACCATGCTGTTGTTGTTTGTTTGTTTTGTTGTTACAATAGCCAAAGTACAAAGAGGCCTTCAGCCATCCTCAGACTTACACTATAGTCTGTTGCAAGGTGGGGTCAATAGTTCTAAAAAGACACATCATCAATAAAGACTAGAAAAGGGTTTAGGTACCCCATCCCTAGACATCAAAACTGCAGGTCTGAATTCACTTGTTTGATTATCTCTACATGTTTTCTTCCCAATGTGTTACACCTTGCTCACAGTATACCATGGGCAGGACACATTGCACTTCAGAATACATATGCACAAGCCCATGATTTGTTTGGCCCTGATTTACAGACATACAGCACAACATACCCCACGTGTCAAAAAACAAAGCCTTGCACCGACAGGTCAGGGCACTTTTTCTTTTTTGTGCCTGTTATTGTTGTCCTTTTCCAGTGCATTACCATTTATTTTGTGGGACCTTTGGAAGAGAATAGAGTAAGACATAATTCATCCTACTGTAGTCATCAGCAACTATACAATGAGATATCATCTGGCTTTTCCTCTTTATTCCATCACAATGCCCAATATTATCAACGCTCTCTCCAGTTGTTCTTCAACTGATACCAGTGATGACCAGTGCTTAACTTGTGAATAACGAGGTCCCAGAACAGATCAGGGTATCTGATCCGGCATGTTACCTGAGGATGGAGAGTTGGAGAACCGGGGGGTTGCTTGCTGTGGTGGATGGTAAGCTGAGCGAGGGTGTCGTGAACGAAAGCGAAGAGAATTGGAAAGTCGCGAAAGAAAGTAAAAAGCGGATGGGGGAGGAGGTCGGTTGAGGAGGGGGATCGGTAAAATGAGGTGCCCGATCAGATTTCAGAGGTGCCGGATCTGGATCCGACGTGTTCCGGCACAAATTAAGCCCTGTTGATGAGATACTTAATGATAAAGGGACCAACTTTACAAAACGGCTGATGAAACTGCTGAATCAACAATTAGACATCACTGCAATCAAGACCAGCCCATGACATACCGACATACCAAATTGATGGCATAGTGGAGCTGTTTATTCAAACACTGTAGAACATGCTGCCATTTGTGCTGTTTCCTAACCAAAAGGTACCACAAGCATCAAGGAAGACCACAAGCAAGCATCAGAACTTATCCAAATATCTGAAAGGCTGGTGGCACCAGTGAAGGCAGAGGTCAAAGTTGGGAGTCACTGAAGCCTTCAAGAGCGAGTAGAGTAGCCCAATATGCATTGCATATGCATCAACATCCGAAAACAGAATGACCAGTAAATATTTGATACATTTCCCATGCCTTATATTAAAGAGCCAATGGAGAAGATTGGCCAGCCCAAAGACATTACCACCTTGGACTTATGTAAAGAATATTGGGAAGTTCTCTTGAAGCAGTGCTCAAAATGGTTTCTGTTTGTCTCATTGTTCACGCCCCACACCCTCTGCCCCTGATGCAAGGGGTTCTAACTTCTAACTTTGTGATGTTTTGGTGCTATTAAATCTCTTTTCCAGGTTCAGGCCGGTACTTTGGGTATCAGAAAACAAGCAAACCAAAAAAAAAAAAACAGTACAAGAACTGCATTGTTGGCCACCATCAACACTTCAAACTGGTGGAGCTGGACAGGGTTTGCGGATGTTAGGGTTGGTACAATCTGCTAGAGCACGTAAGCTAAGGTGGCTGCCATCCATTAAGACAAGAAGGGGTACTGCCTATACAAGAGGAGATGGAGAAGTTGTTGCCATTGCCAGATAGCAAGGGCCTGCTGTCAAATATGATGGATTGGAAAAGGCATAATGAGGGGACAGGACTTGTTGCACACAGGTTTAACAGGAGCTATTGTGGGCATTAAGAAAAGTGAGATCAAGGCTACCTACCAAGGGGGAACCAGTTCATCTGCAAAATACCTTGAGTGAGTCCTTATCCCCAGGCACTGTGGTCATTATAAACATGTGGAATTTTGTTGATGGTAGATGACGAAGGACCAACCCTGGACTTTTTACAATCCTGATTTGCTTTTATATTCACTTTAAGCAGTGCTCAGATGTGAATTACTTCCACACTAACCAAACAACGCTGAACTCTCCAATAGCAGAACACTTGAGTGTTAATGCATTCCTAATAGGTAGTGAAAATGTGATTAAATGGATTCTTAACACATCAGAGCTCCATAATTAAATCCATAACAATCCATATTGCTACAACAATGTATTGAGAGAATGGTGGATCTATGTGTCAATCACTAAGAGAATTTCCTTTTCCGTTCTGTTCAGTCTCATTCTCTTGCAGAAGCTTAAAGGCAGCCAAAAAAACTTCATATTAGCATTGCCATCTGAAAACTCTCAGCTATATATGCTTGATGAAAAAGTGTGTGTTATTGTCTTACCTTACACTCCCCATTAACACAAACGTCCAGAGAGTCATCTCTGCAGGGTGTGCCGTCCACTACAGCTGGAGCGCGCTCAGTGTAAAAGTTATAGCCCTCGGCCAGGCAATTCAGTGAGCATGACTTCACCCCACCTGCAGCCAAAATGTGCAAAAAATAATAATCACACCTCAAGCATCAAGAGCCATTCAGTCACAAACATGTCACATACTTACACCAACAGATGGGAGAAACAGATTTACAAAGATAAGCATCGCAAAATAAAAATCATAAATAAAAGAGATTAATTATGCTAGTGATAAAGAAACATCAACATATGCTGGAATAATTTACATTTTAAACGATTACAAATTACAGTACAAACAGCAATACTGTGAAATAGTATTACATTTAAAAACAACTGCTTAATATTTTTTGGGAAATTATTATATAATTTTAGAGGATTCAAAATAAAAAAATATTGTATTTTAATGTCTTTACAGAACCACTGCATGTCATAAAATCTACAAAGCCAGACATCTACAACAAAATTTTTTTATGTAAGACATTAAAGTCTGTCATCAAATACATAGGACAGAATGTTAATATGCTTGTCACACCAATGGTAACGATAATACCATTGTGCTCATGTTGCTTGTACAGAATTGACTCCTCATGTGTAATGCATTGTTAACTTTACAACATTACACAACGGCAAAACAAACTTGAAAACAAACTGTTGGCAAATTCACTCCACAGTTTAATGCTCTTTCAACAATGGGGACACGTGAACGGCGTATTTCATGCAGCCAAATGGAGCTTTATAACTATACTAACTCTGTGGGACAGCTGCCAGCTCTCTGTAGAGCTCTATGTGGTATTTTAATGAGCTTGTGGGGTTTATGTAAGTTAGTTTATTCCTCCACTGCTGTTACATCTTTGAATAGCAGAGAATGGAGTCTGGGGCACATCTTAGATAGTTTGCTTATAGGTTCAACCTCAAATGCACATACTGTACACACATTTGTTTTATTAACCCATTTTGACTTGTCTATATCACAAAGCTTAAATCATCTCCAGTTGGATTCTTGAACGCAAGTTCACTATAGACCATTTTGAAAAATGTAAACAAAAACAATGGTCCCAATTTATTTCCTGTTTTACATCTTTAATTTCTATAGCTTTCAAGAATCCAAAAAGAGCCACATATTGATAAATAATGTAATGATAGCTGTTTTAACATTAAGTTATGGATGAATTTCTTCTTGTTACAGTTATGAAATAGTTTAATAACAAGCAGGAAATGTTCATGGGCCGATGACATGACCACATTAAAATGGTCTATATTTTAATGTCCTCAAAAAGGGAAGAAATCTCAATGCTCAAATAACCTCCAAATTCGCTAGATCCATATTCAACAGAGCACCTTTTGGATTTGCTGGAATGGGAGACTGGCATGGATGTGAAGCAAACAAATTCACAGCAACTGCATGTTGTTAATATGTTGATGTAGATAAAAATATCAGAGGAATAGTGTCAAAATGTCAAATCTACGACTCTAAAGCAAAGGTTTCCAAATGGTTGCCTGCATAGTTTAGCTCCAACTTCTTTTAACACACCTCTCTGGAAGTTTCTAGCATACCCGCGCTGCTTCCCAATTCACATACTTATACTACGCCCTAAAAGTATGTGTTTTTTTGTAAAGAAAAAGTATATACTTTTGAGTGTGTAACAGAAGAGTATGCAAGCTTTGGGTCACACTACTTCCTCGTTAACAGATGTTAATGTCCAAACATATCTTGATATAAGTTCACATTGTTGTTGCAGATTAAATATAACACGGAAAACGCAGTTTAAATATGTTCCAGTTGGCTAGATATTGATTAACAGTCATTCAAACAACTTCACCGAAGTTGGTCTCGCGCATCCATCATGTTTGTAGTTTATTTACACTTTTTACCCGCATTTGTAGTTCTGATTCATTTCACGTCAAACGTGGATTGTATTATGGGCAATATTTTTTTGTACTTAAAAAGTACATACTGTATTATGCACATCTTATTCTACAGTACATCACTAATCCTACCTAAATCCAACTACTACCTAAATAACTATTAATAAGCAGCAAAAAAGTAGATTCAGTTAAAAGTCACAGTTAATAGTTTGTTAATAGAGAACTGTATCTAAAAAAAAAATGTGACGAAAAAGTGTGTAACAGAACAAAGAGTTAATCAACTTCTAATCTCATACAGACTGGTACCAGTGTGATTTCATCCCTGATCAGGGCCCTTCTTTATGTAGTCTTGAAAGGCTGAAGGGTTTGAACCCGTTCCCCTCTCCTGTACCTGGCAGCAATGGTGTTAAAACTCTGAGTAATGTCATTTTGGCTCTCGCTAGCCTTATCAGTAGGCTCAAATCTACCAAAGCCTTCATGTTAAATAATAACTCTTCCACTACACGTGTTTTATAAACCTAAAGAGGGCAGTTTTTGAGCTGCTGGCCAAGTTTTCTGTTAGTGTTGGACTAATTTGATAAGGTCCTGGGTGCCTGTGAAAACATATACTGAAGTAGGCTTACGATGGAAACTGCACATCCCATGAGGTTTTGCTCTGGCAGGGCACAGGTATATTTTTAAAGTGGCTAGAAGAGAGATTCATTGGAGTCATATGGGTTTCAGAAGGCTCTGGCAAGAGAGTTTAAAGCTAGAGCACAATGCACTAAATAATATATATGAAGTACTGCCAAATGGTTTTAAGTTTACTCCATACAAGTTTTAAAAATATTCCTCATTACCAATATTGCGCCTCAGATTTGTGAAATGCTTGTTTTCTGACAATAAAAGAGTGGTTTAAATTGACAAGTATATATGTGAGCAAAAATCTGCCTTTACAATTGGAAGAGATTTGATTTAATATTGATAACAACTGATGTTAAAACACCTTACGATTACGACTAACCTGAACCCTTCTCTAAACAACCAACAGTGTATTCAAAAGTAAACATAAGAGAAAATTTGTATCACAGCTAGATAGTTTTACCAAACTTTAAATTTTTTTACCTGCTTTGTGGAACCGTACTTCACTGGAGTCAGACCAGAGTAGGGCTGTGTATTGGCAAGGGCCTCACGATACGATATATATCGCGATACATGGGTCACGATACAATATATCGCGATACAGTAAATATTGTGATATATTGCAATAGTTTGTATTAGTATGTGTCACATTATATTGACAACTTGATAAAGTCGGCAGACAAATTAAAATTCCAATTTATTTTCCATCCATTCCAATTCATTAAAACTGCACAGTGTGACTGAACAGAGAACTTTGCATATTGAAAAGCTTACAAATGGCATTTATTTTTTGACTAATTCAGTACTCCCTGGTATAGCGTTTAGGGTTGGGCTATGATGACCAATTTGGCATCGTACGATGTCTAATGTGAAACCTGGTGATGGACCATGGCATCGTCATCATGGCATTCATTATTATTATATGAATAATTAATAAATTCATAACTAATTAATTATTTGTAGCCTACCGTTTCAACTACCTGACCCGCATGGCCTTTGTTTTACTCATAACCAAATCATAAATAAATAAATAAATAAATAAATAAATAAATAAATAAATAAATAAATAAATAAATAAAGATAAGTTACATACAAATTACCACCTGTCAGTCACTTTTTTTCCGCGGGACTCGATCTGGCATGACGATCTGGCATGATGAGCGCGTTTGCAACAGGGGCGGTGTGGAGGATCGTAATGCCGCCTCAGCCGCATCATGATGTCTATAGGCCATCAGCGATGGCATCGTCTATTGACCCAACCCTAATAGCGTTTAAACCAAAGTGCAGCCACACGTCAGCTCTAAAAGCTGGAGGCACCTTTATATTTTATGCCATGCTCAGTCTTGCTTACTTCTGATACCGTACTACTTGGCATTTTGTTGATCGCGAGTTAGGGACATCTACAGGAGCGGAGGACGACGTCATTTGGCATAACATGAATCGATACTTGAGGTTGGACTATCGATACACTATCGTAAAAGAAATTATCACGATAGTTAGATTTATCGATAATATTGCACAGCCCTAGACCAAAGTGCTCGGCATTCCAATTACAACACCATACAAGGTGAGCTACTGAGTAAACTGACCAGTTACCATGGCAGGAGATATTGTGATAAACATGCGAGATACACATATCTGATTACAAATCATAGACACCTTCAAGCTGTTTAGTGCAATTTAGTTGGTGTTGTGCAAAGAACTGCACAAAAATAATCCTTCATTTGTTGATAATATGCCTTAGTAAATATCATTATTGTAAAAAGGAACAAAACTTGTTGGCATCATACTGCTCCATAGCACTCATTTTACCAAAAAAAACTGCAGTCAAATGTATGTTGAAGAATGTTTTTGCAGTTTCACAATAATGTAAGCTGAAGGACGCATTTCCAATTAGCCTGTGTTGCAGCATTTATTGCACACTTCTATACAATCTATAGTAGGCTACACACAAAATTCAAACAATACAGCGAAGTAAAAAGATGCACACAAAGCAGACATGAACAGAGAAAGAGAATGAAGGTCTAAGGTCTATATGCGAACTGACCCTACAGCAGGGTAAAACAGCAGTCTGGCACTTATTTTAACAGCTGCAAGGGATTTCCACTGTAAAATCAGCTGACTTGATGAAAGCAGCGCTTGTAGCCTGCAGTGGGCTTCTCTCTGCAAGTCATTATGTTATTGGAGGGGCAGATTAAAGGCAGTTATGTCCTTGACGGCCAGCTTCACACTCATCAAAAGCAGGAACTTAAACCTGGGATTCTGGGAGCTGGCAGTGCATAGCCCAACATATGGATGCCAGACTGTTATCAACAGTCTCATTATATCTCCCTCACATCTGTTTTGGACATGAGACAGCTCAGAGATTGGTTTTTTTGGAGCACGGTGGTCCAGTCCTAATATCTAAACCACCTCCAAAAGCCCCAAATAGTTTTAACAACAACAAGTGAGCACTTAAACATTCCCATAATCATGAAAGATTAAGGTAGTTAAAAGATCACTTTGAAAGTCAAAAAAACATATACAGGCAAACCTAAATTAATACCAGTGGCTCCACATTTAGGCACACTGTGCCATCGCTGTTTGTTTAAAACAGGAAGAGAGAATGTGTGTTTTGCAGCTTTCATCAAAATGCTACTTTCTTTTAATCAGGATAAAGCAACCTATATAACAAACACTTGTGCACTCTTACAGAGATTCCGTTCTTTATAATTGTACTTTATAATTATATCTTATCCATATATTTTTGCAAAATTTAATTAAAAATATTAAATACATTTCTAAAAAAGTAACAATGGGATTATGTAAACAAACTATAATTTAAAGGGTAAAACTAATGAATTTTTTGGTAGTAGTGACATTATAATTGCCAGTGGTGTTGTCTCCGCTGGAGATTACTACCTGTGTTTCTGCTGAACTCCATCTCCCAGAAGTCTATGCACTTATCAACTTTTGCCACAGCTGACAATAATCCAGACACTGACACACACACTCACAGCTGAAGTTCTTTAATGACTGATTACTTGGACTATATATTCACCACACTTTGCTGAGTGTTGATTAGTTGTTGCATTCATTCAAAGCATTTTCCTTGTTCTCCCCTAAGTTTTGACCTTTGAACTGTTTATCATGTTTTTGATTCTTTGCCGTCTTCCCTAAAAATTTGCCTGTTTTTGGAATACACTCTTGGATTGTCTATTACAATGTATATGCTGGATTTTGACCCCTGCCAGCCTGACCATTCTATAATAAAGCTAAGTTTGGAACTACCTCTGTCTACACGTCTACCACTCGCAACAACTAATATCTATGTACCAGTAGTATACTTGCAAGTGTACTACTTCAATACGGATTTGGACTGCATTAGCTCACTTTTAGTACATACAGTAAAAGTATAATTTTAAGTAGGGCTGCACGATTAATCGAAAAAAAAAAGATCATGATCTTGATTCGACCCTACAAACGATTTTAATTCAGCAATTCAGCCAATTATATTTTCAAGGTCAGGAGAGAAGTGTAAAGGCGGTCTTGCAGGTCTTCACATTATATATACATTGCTCAGCAACATAGACACCTCTAAAATGGTGTTAAAAGTGTTGCATACTGTATTTATAAGGTATAATTCACCCCAAAATGCGTTTCTGTCTTAAGGTAATGATGTATTCGCGGCCGCAAAGTCACATGAGCTGACACACTGTTTGTTTACTACAGAGAGGACACGCACATGCAGGCCAAAGTAGTCTACTTTACGTAGTGAACAGAACCTGCAGCTGTGAATAACAGGTAATAAAGTAGTAAATAACTTTCAGTTTGTTGCACTAGAGCAATCGTTTTGGAACCGCACGAGAAGTAGCCATAACATAAGCACACTCGGCAGTGAAAGCAAAACCGAAAGTGTGCACATCATTTAAATGATCACACACATTTTAGAGTTATGATCACGGCAAGCATTTGATATGTTTTCTTTCATAGCGAACACAAAGTGTTTGTGCAAAAAATTAAATGTTTACTGGGTCTGTATAACTACTAGCCAATATAATGTTATATAGACTACAGTAATAGCCTATAATAACTAGCCTATATAATGTTTAATACAAGAGTTAAATCTGATAATGACAAATGTCTTATTTTATCAGTGAAAAAATGGTCTAATAATGTTGTCAATGACAAATGACAAGCATTTGTCTCAAACATAATAATTCAACTATATTCTGAGGTCATCACTTTACTGTGAATTAACATTCAGGACAAATTTAAAGTCTGTTTAAGTCAACCATTCCAAGTCTATACAAAATGTAGCATTTTAACCAATAGTAGACTTACACAGAAGCCTAATTAATGGGGTTTGCCATAGGCAAAGTCCATTCTTACTGTTCACTTTTCTTATGATTATTGTTTTTTTTCTTCCACACAAAATTTCGGCGCATAACTAGTCCTGCAGTTTTTGCCCCAGACCCTTGAAAGTGGTGCCAAATCGTCCGGTCTTATCGGGAAAGGTGTGCTATGACTTTTATAAGGGGTGGGGGATTTTTTGGCCCCGCAGGGGCCCCCATTGACATAACATGGGGACAAACTTTGACACATCATAGCGCCAACAGTGAATTTCATAGAAATATGGGATTCACGACATCTCGAGAGGGTTGCTGCCTGAGTAAGAACATACCACACAAGGGGGTAAATGTTGCACCCCTTGGGCCCTAGGACGTCCCAAAGTTTCCCATTGACTTAACATGGCCCCATTGACTCCCATTCATTTTCTAGAACACAGCCCTGCACAGTAACAACTATTCCCGGAAATCGTCATAGCGCCAAGACTGAATTTTGTACAAATATGGGATTCACCACATCTCGAAAGGGTTACAGCACGCATAAGTACATACCCCGAAAGGGGGTAAATGTTGTACCCCTGGGGAGCTAGGGGGTCCCAAATCATCCCAAATGTCCCATTCACTTAACATTGAGCCGAATTTTGACGAATCACTGCACAGAGTGTGAATTTCATAGAAATATAGGATTCACAACATCTGTAGGGGGTTGCAGCCTAAGTGGGAAAATACCCTGAAAGGGGGTATAAGTTGTACCCCTGGGGTGCTAGGACGTCCCAGAGTGGTCCCCATTG
This sequence comes from Danio tinwini, assembly GCA_903798205.1. Lineage (NCBI taxonomy): Eukaryota > Metazoa > Chordata > Actinopteri > Cypriniformes > Danionidae > Danio > Danio tinwini. The sequence continues at coordinate 16,813,647 of CAIGQZ010033059.1, forward strand.
ACTTAACATGGCCCATTGACTCCCATTCATTTCCGAGAAGCCCATTGACTCCCATTGAAAAAGTCACACATTCATAACATTACATAGGACTGCCATAGAGACATGGGGGTGGGCTCATTTGACTCAGACAACCAATGAGCATTTTAATATGATAATGAAGCTCACAAGCCACGCCCCCAAACTGATCCCATAGACTTCCATTAAAATTGGCCTACATGCATATCTAGCAACCACCTAGCAACGGCTTAGTAATGCCTCAGTAGGTGCCTAGTGACCACCCACAACACCCTAGCAACCGCCTAGCAATGTCTTAGCAATCCCTCAGAACACCCTATCACCGCCCTAAACTGCCTTGTAACCACTCAGAACACCCTAGCAACCGATTAACATGCATTGTACCCCATCGATTTGCCACGCAAACCCCGTTCACATTTTCTTTAGGAAATGTACAATTCTAGTATTATTATTGTTGTTTTACCATATGTTTGAGAATAACAATAATAATAGCCTACTCATATTAACCTTTATTTTACATCTACAAAATCGAAAGAAAATCGTATTCTTGATTTTAAGCAAAAAAAAAAAATTGTGATTCCCATTTTAGCCAGAATTGTGTAGCCCTACTTATAAGTGTGATGTTTAACAGATCAAGGAAATTTTCACAGTATGTCTGATAATATGTTTTCTTATGGAGAAAGTCTTATTTGTTTTATTTCAGCTAGAATAAAAGCAGTTTTAAATTTTTTTAAAAACATTTTAAGGTCAAAATTATTAGCCCCTTTAAGCTATATTTTTTAAGACTTTAAATGTCACTTTAAGCTGTATAGAAGTGTCTTAAAAAACTAGTCAAATATTATTTATTGTTATCATGGTAAAGATAAAATAAATCAGTTATTGAAGATAAGTTATTAAAACTATTACGTTTAGAAATGTGTTGAAAAAATCTTCTTTCCATTAAACAGAAATTGGAGAAAAAAATAAACAGGGGGGCTTATAATTCAGGGGGGCTAATAATTCTGACTTCAACTGTATACATAGTTAACCTGTAGTTATAGAATACGTAGTTTGAATTTCAAAAAGGTGGTGTCTGTGTGTGATGAACTTTCTTTTTCACAGTCATTGTCTGATACCAACACGACCACGGATTTATCCTGCATACTTTGGAGTAACAACAACAAAACCAGCACACATAAGGACAGGTGTTTCATAAGGCTGCACACTCACCTCCTCTATACGGCTTCCAGGTGTAGAATTTCCCCCGGAAAGGAACGCTGTCAAAGTCTGAGCACTGAATCTCCCGAAAATCCTGAGACCCGACTGGACACTCCTACATACACACACCAGTCAATCCATCAGTCTGAGAATAATATAGTAGACTATAGTAACTATGAATGATTTTAATTTACTCAAATTTACCTAGATTAACATTTTTCCTAACGCACGCAGTAAACCATCAGTGGTTTAGTCACGTCGACTAATTTAGCTTATACACAAGCAGAATTCATCCACAAAAGCCATTCTCCACATACACACACACACAAATGGAGTCATTAGGTGAAGTGTGGGCTTCAAACTCACATCAATGTTGCAGGATCTGAAGCGTTTCCTCTCTCCAAGACAATATTTCCCTCCAACCGTTGGCCTGCATCCACACAAGGACAGGCATCAGACACATCTGAGTGTAATTTCAATGTAACTCCCAATTACACAATCATTCTGCTCAAGTTCATTTCAGCCAGACATCTTCAGTCTTTCTGTCAATCTGTTAGTTTTTCCCATTTTCCCTGGCACACTGTCAGACTAGGTTCACGGAGTACAACAGGCTGAGAATAGGAACACTAGGAACCATCAAATCACAACTACCTGTACATTTATTGTTTGTTTTATTTTGGCTGGAATAAAAGCAGTTTTTAATATGTTTAAAACAATTTTAAGGTCAAAATTATTAGCACCTTTAAACAATTTTTTTTCCGATAGTCTACAGAACAAACCATCGTTATACAATAACTTGCCTAATTACCCTAGCCTGCCTAGTTAACCTAGTTAAGCCTTTAAATATAACTTTAAGCTGTAAAGAAGTGTCTTATAAAATATTTGGTCAAATATTATTTACTGTCATCATGGCAAAGATAAAATAAATCAGTTAATAGAAATGAGTTATTAAAACTATTATGTTTAGAAATGTGTGTTAAAAAAATCTTCTGTCCGTTAAACAAAAATTGGGGGAAAAAATAAACAGAGGGGCTAGTAATTCAGGGGGGCTAATAATTCTGACTTCAACTGTATACCACAATGCAATATGCATGACTGGATCTCATGACTGGACATCTATCGATTGTGATAAAAGAACAGAAAGTAATACTGGTCTACAAAAAAAGATGTTGTTATTAGTTCTCTGGTCTTGCCATTAATTCATGTATTTCGCACCAATAATAATTTAAAGTGGTCTCTTACTAGTTATTTTTACGATGGTCGAGAGAGCTTAATGTGCTGCAATTTAAGAAAGCACATGCCATTACAAAAAACACCAGCAAATAAAGAAACAATCTTCATCAATTTGACAGCACACGTTATGCAAATTGGTCACAACACAAACAACAGGCTATCAGCTTGTTAAGTGGTGACGTGTTGGTGACGTATGTAATACTGTTTCCGGGTCCAAGCCGCCACTCATTTGAATTGACTAAATATTCGTTTATGATAACTTTTTATTCATATCACACGTTAAAGTGAATTTTATATAAAGTCATAGTGTACACAACAATCTCTGGGTTTGCTACATTACAAATACCAAAATTGTAACAATTTATAAAAAATGTATCACTTTCTGGCCATTAGATATTAGGCATGGACATATATATTGCAATCGTGATTTTCGAAAGTATTACATCGCTTTGTAAATGTTTATTATTAGCATTTGATGAGTCTCCTCATTCAGTTTCATAGAGCGCTTGGACCCGGAAGCTCCCTCGCGTGACGTCACACTTAACAAGCGGATATGCCGATGTATGCTAAAGGACTTTTCATTTGCCAGTAAACCTGGGTTAAGCTCTTCCGGTGAACTGTATGCAAAATCGGCGTGTTTAAGGTCTGTTTTCTTTAAAAATCAGCAATCTCAACTGGCTGAGTGATATCCAATATAAAGTGGGTCTCAGACTGTACAAGAAGCTCTGTATTAAATTACATTTTCCCCGCCATGTTTTTATGCATATTCTATGGAGCTTCTGAGCTAGCCTGCCGATCCTGATGGGCTTGAGCGAGTAAACGGCTTTCTTGTTTTACGCTTGAGCAATTAAATTAATGCCAAATTCCATTTGACTGATTGTATATTAATTACATTACAACATCGATGCTGTAAAAGGAACCGTATTAAATAGAAAAAAGTCACATTAACCGGTCGCCAAAAGTTTATCAGTATAGGAAGAAACACTAGCTCAGCATATACCCTACTGAAGAAACACGTTGCAAATAGGTCACAACACATACAACTGAAGAAATGCGCTGCAAATTGGACACAACACTTGCAAATATCCACGTAACACAATGGAAATATTTCAAGGGGACCCAAAAACATGACGGACCCTGCTGAGATACGGATGTGTTATTATGTCATGTAATCAGGATATTAAATTAAACAAAAAACAACTTACCTAATTGCAGCATGTTAAGCCCTCTCGACCACCGTTTATTTTGTGTTTATTAGCACACCACCATTTAAAACATTGTTGAAAAGTATACAATATTGCATTTCACCATTCACACATGATGTTCAATCGAAAAGTATCAAACAATAACTCAACCATGACTCACCTGGGGCTATCACAATGGCGAATGGAAGATGAGACTCCGCCCCCACAGGTGCGACTACACTCCTCCCATGGAGACCAGTGGCCCCACCCACCATCCACACCCTCGGGCCGTGTTCCATACGGCACACACAATCTCTTGTAGCACCACTAGTGAGGAAAGAAGTATATGTATCTATATATTTACTTTTAATAATAATATATACATTTAATATGTGGCGACCAAACAAAGTTCACATGTTTCTCTGGAAGTACTGGATTTATTAGATATGTGTTTAAGTACAATTTTAATATCGGTTTTATTCTATGAGGGTGCTTTCAAACCTAGACTTTTGTTTCGGAACCTGGCGCGTTTTCCCAGTTAGCGCAGTTCGTTTGACATATGTGAATCCAGCAATTGCGCACGGATCTGCGCTAAAACAATCGGTCCGTGATCGCTTGAATGAGGTGGTCTTGACTCGATTGAAATTAACTCTGGATCGGATCGATTGTAGTGAGAAAGCAATACGACCCAAGCCAGGCTATATCACAGTGCTTTATGGATACGTAATAAGTAGGCCCACACGGAATCTGTGCGCGCAGAATTCTGCTGATTTTCGCAAATTTTTAGCCCATCATTAATTCTGTTTATTTACTTGAGTAAATGTGTGTAAATCTGAATTTATTCAGTTTTTAAATTACACATATTTCACATATTAAGGTTTTAGTTATAAGACTCCCAAAATAATTCCGCAGAAATCAGCAGATTTTTACCAAAATTCTCAGCAGAAATTGCAAAAAACGTCCACAGATTCCGTCTGGCCCTAGTAATAGGCATATGGCTAGATGAAGAGAGAATTATGAGTAGAGCGGGATGTCATTCCTACCTATATATGTGCAATTCATGTCAAATACGAAAGTGGAAGCATGTTAACTATTAACAAGAGCAGTTTATCCGTTAGGAAATTGACAGAACTGCAGTTCTGCTTTATCTGTTATTTCTCTCTATAATGTAAAGCCTATAATGCATAAGCCAACATGTATGAGAAAGTCTAACCTCTGATTTATATTTGATGGTGACATCTGTGGGTGTCACCATTCAAAATGAAAGCGCAGCTTTTCGCTTATAACGTCTTATTGCTCATCGTCATAAGTTAAAATAAGGATGCATGACAGCTGAGCAGGACTCTAATCAAAATAAACTGTGAAACTCTGACCAATGTGAGGAGTTTACTCGCACGTGACTTGTTTTAGCTCTTTTGGTCCATTTAAAAACTTTATCGTGTGACAGAGAACCTCACCAAGAAAAAAAGAGCAATGTTTCCAT
>CAIGQZ010033059.1:16823758-16856365 GCA_903798205.1 Danio tinwini
ATAAACACAAATTGATCCACTTTATAAAACATGTACTAAGGATAGGATAGCGAGAATAGCTTTTTTTTAAAACTGCTCAAACTGTGTTCATCTGAAAAAAAATCTAAACTGAGAATTTTTAAAAATTTTAAATTTTCAACTTAGAATTAAATCATAACAGAATTCTAAAATCTAAACCATTTTTTTTTGAGAATTTTTAGTATATATTTGAGGATTTAAAATTATGAACCCATAATATATAAATATATATTATAGAATAAGTAAAATATATACTAAATAAATAAAAAAATTCTAAAATATTGCACATATAAACTGATAATTCTAAAATACAAACAGAATTCTAAAATATACTGTAAATATGAATATGTTTTTGCTTGTTAAAAGTGCAATATGCAAGTTTGACACCCAGTGGTTGAACTAGGTATTGCACTCCTGGATCAAAATAAACGCAAGCACGGGATGCCAGATTAAGTACAGGAGCGAGTGATTTAAACCGTGTTCTAAATAAAAACAACTACACGCAATAGAGGGAATATTTTCCATATTAAAAGTTTTGTCTGTAACCAACACCTCGAATAGATATATTAGAAACGGCTTCTATTTCTCACAGCTGAACATGTGAAACCTATGACAGTGATCACCTCAGGTAAACCTTGTGTGCTTTATTCAGTGCTAAATGCTAACAATGTGAGCTTGAATGCCATTTTACATGACATTTATTGCCATATACTGAAATCAGCAGCAGATAGTTCACCTCAGATCTTGAAAATACAATAAACCGTTTGAAATTGAACTTTAGAACTAAACACAAATGAGTGATTCAGCATCTACATTTAATGATGTTAAAGAGGGTTAACATGTATTAAATAGATTCTAAACCTTACCGTTTCGTGAGTGAGTGCGTATTCTGTGCTTCTGAATGGCTGTATTTAAAATTCTGTCACATTTCGCTCACGGGCGCATGCTTTCAGAGTCTTTCTGAATGAATGAATAAAATGCGCTGTTTTCCAACAAGGCAACCCGGGGTGCTGAATTTTAATTGGCTGAACTGGCATTGTGCAGGTTAAATTTACCTAAACAAAGACAGCGTTCTGACATGGAAAAAAATCATTTTCAAAGCAGAATATCTGACATCAGCATTGTTTTTCAGTTAAACAAGTATGTTCACTTGGAATGTTTCTTAAATATCTGCACACATATTATGGTATTTTATGCTTTAGATGGGTCAAAAACTTACATACAGCACCTTTAAGTCTGTTGAAATACTGTTTTCGGGTCCAAGCCGTCCTTCATTTTAATTTGAAAAAATATTAGTTCATGACCACTTTTTAGTCCTATCACACATTAAAGTGAAATTTATATAAAATCATGGTGTACACAACAGTCTCTGGACTTGCTGCATCATAATATTTGAACAATTTATAAAAAAAATTATCACTTTCTGGCCATTGGATATTAGGCATGGATGTATATATTGCGATTGTGATTTTCAAAAGTATTACATCGCTTTATAAACATGTCTTATTACCACTCAGTGAGTCTCCCTATACAGTTTGATACAGTGCTTGGACCCGGAAGCCACTTAACATGACGTCACATTTAACAAGCGAATAAGAGAGCTGCAGTGACCAAAGCTCGCCAAAAGAGGTCATTAGCTCCACCCACTTTTTATAGTGCAAGTCATAAAACCAAACAAAATATATATTTTATATATATATATATATATATATATATATATATATATATATATATAGACATTTTTTGGATAGTCTAGTACCTTTGTTTTCTTCCCTCAAATCAAAGTTACAATGTTATGAATCATATCACTTTTTTATTCGTAACGGGTAAAAGAACAGGAAACAACTTCCAGAATCAGCACTGATTTAAAAAAAGACATGCGTTTGATTATGATCCTGAACTGTACTACAAAGGCCCATTTTTTGTTTCCGCTACATCTTACGACATAGATCAGTTATAAACAAAACGCTACACTTTAAGACCTAGCTAATAACTTCCTGCTTTATTAGATTACACAGTTACAGTGTGTGTTTTCCTCCTCCAGATGTTCAGCTTCCTGCACTGGCATCCCATAAAGCATTCAATACAGAAAGCTGAACTCTACAAGAGCAGATATAGCACACTTTACAGACTGAGCTCCATTCCCAGTCTCTTGAGGTGTAAAGGTCAACCACGGCTGGCAGAGAATGGAGCCGCAAACCAAACAGAAGCTAGTCTCTGACCAATTTGGTTTTGGACAAAAGTGGCAAAACGCCAGCGGTCTGAAGTCTTGGGGGGAGCAAAAAAAAAAAGATGGAATGTTACAGTCGGCGAATGGTAGAGCTACCATCTGGTGCAGATTTACAGAGAGAGGAAGAGACGAATAGAGATAGAGAGAGAGAGAGAGAGCAAGTGTTAAATGATTTACTGTTGAGATATAAAGGCAGCCTGGACAGGACTTAACCATCAATTCATATAAAAAAAGACGGCACTTGAGCATAGATGAGCATAGAATAAATATATTATATATATTTTTTTAGAAGAATCAAGCTGCGTTCCAAATGGCATACTATACATTATGCACTATGTACTTATGCACTTACACACTCAACAGCATAGTGTATGAATGTAGTGTCGTCCCAAATGGAACACTAGAGTTTTTTTTTACTAAGCCGAAATTCAAATCGTTTCTCAGATTACATTTGATGGTTGCCAAATTAGTAAAATAAATGACCAATACCAAATAATACCTGCCACGAGTATTACCACATTCACCATTAGGAGGCGACATAATCGCTCTTGTAGGAGAATTTTGCTTTAACAATTCCCCATTCCATTCCATTTCTTTTCTGTTTAGTCCCTTTATTAATCCGGGGTCGCCACAGCGAAATGAACCGCCAACTCATCCAGCACATGTTTTACGCAGCGGATACCCTTCCAGCTGCAACCCATCTCTGGGAAACATCCATACACACTAATTCACACTCATGAACTACGGACAATTTAGCTTACCCAATTCACCTGTATTGCATGTCTTTGGATTGTGGGGGAAACCGAAGCACCCGGGGAGAAAAATCACGCAAACGCAGGGAGAACATGCAAAAACTCCACACAGAAACATCAAATAACCCAGCCGAGGCTCGAACCAGCGACCTTCTTGCTGTGAGGCGACAGCACTTCTTTCACAGTTCAAAATAAATAAAATAATCCAACATCAGTGCCCGAAAGCTCCGCCCCTTCCACTACCTGAGCAAAGCTGTGATTATTGAGTGTGTGAAGTGTCCAACATTCCACATTTCTTTTTTACTCATCTGGGCATTTAAAGTGCACTTATTCTTTTGAGAATTTTAGTGTAAATGCACTATTTATACTATTTATACTACAAAATGGCGTAAAAAAGTACATAAGTATGCGATTTAAGACGCACCTTCAGTTTAATTTATCAACACTTTTTGGAACAGTTCACCCAAATATTTAAGAAAAAAAAACAACTGACTTTTTTTACTTTTCCTAACAAAAGCTACATTTCAAAATCACTGAATACTGTATATTGAACATGAATTGCTTTGAGAATAGGCATGGGACAATAACCATTTTCAAGGTATGCCATGTTTTAGAAAAAGTCAAGGTTTTAAAACCACCAAGACTTTCTACTATATCATTCGCTCTATGTGTGTGTGTAAGCTTTTTTTTATTTATTTTTTTATTTATTTAGTTTTTTAGGACAACAGTATCTTCAGCAGCAACAATATTCAAGAAGGGCGTTTTAAATTGTAAAGAAATTTGTGTTTTAGAAACTAATAAAGACAGCAGAATTTCATAATGATTCATTAGATCTATTTAGCCTGACATATTTACTGTTAAAATATTTGTCAAAATAAAATATATTGTGTTCAAAGGGGAAAAAAGTTTTTGTTTTTTACCCAGACATTTAAAATATATATGTTTTAAAGCAGTAATCACAATACCATCAAACTGTGAAACCGTCACATTTTTATCCAAGGTTATCATACCGTCAGAATCTTATACCGGCCCATGCCTACTGAGCATTTGTACTTGATACAATTTAAATTTAATTTCCCATTGCAAGTTCAGTGTTACATTTAAAACACTGATGAAGACCTTGTAGGTTGAAATATTTTCTAAATAAATTGTCTGAGCTAAAGTGGCAGTGTGCCTATTCGGTTTACTTTTTCTATTATGTTTGGCTTGACCTGGCTTTAAGATTTTCTTAGATGTGCTCACACTGATGTCTTTCTTTCATTTAAAACAATGAACAACTAAACATTAGAAAAGTAGTATAAAAAATTACAAAATCCTTCTAATCTGCAACTTTAGTCAACAATGATGATTTTCTTTCTTGGAAAAAAGAGACTGTGGTTACACTGAGTGATGCAAGTACCCCGTATTTACACTGACGAGACTTCACTCCATACTGAAAGCGGCACTGCTCGTCCGCATCATAGGCTTGGCCCGGGGCTGTGGTGGGGTACACAAACTCCTGCTTGGGGGGCACATTATTCAGGCAGGAACCCATGCCAGAGCTAAGAAATAATCATAAAAGAACAGAATGGCTGTTTTAAATACTATGGATGTTTAAACAAAATTTTAACAGCCCATATGTTAACTCAGTTAAGCTCATTAAATATTTATTTTGAACGTTACTCTTATTATCTGTTACAATTTATTATATTATTATAATCTAAGTCAAATTCAGTATTTCAACAGTCAATATTTGACTCAGTGGAAATACAGATCTCAGACTCGGGCAGCAGACAAACTCACTCAAGGAAGTTGGTGATGTAATCGCGGCTGCAAGCGGACCAGACGAACGGGTTGGTCTTCATGGTAATGTGGGCAGCCATGAGTTTGGCGGTCTCCTGACTGCGCACACCGCATGCGTTGCCAACACCATCATGATTCATCCCAAACCTGGAAGACAGAGAGAGATGAATGATTTTATGGAATTAGAAAAATGGAATCCCACAGCTCCGCTTACAGAGTATGAAAACACACACACACACACACACACACACACACACACACACACACACAAACCCATCAGCATCTCACACAAACTTATGCAATCCTACACACAGTTAAACATATGCCCTGTAGTCTAGACAGCCCCAGTATGCATATGTCCGTCAGTTCAAAGGTACCTGGACGAACCATTAAAACCAGAGCACTAATGACTTCACCACCTATGAAAACAGCTCAGAGGCCTGTGAGAATCACCAAGGCAACAGAGCACTGGGTGACCCAGCATAAACAGAGCACAAATCTGGTCAAAGATAACCAAAAACACTTTTCAGCTACTGTAAAAAGAAAAGGTAGTGAAAACAGTTTCAGTCATTTATCAAATGAATAACACTAAATTGAAAGAATTCCCTCTATGATCTTCTTTTTATGTGTACTATGGTTAAGATTACTATTTTTTTTGTTTTTTTTCTCATCAGTTATGTACATATTGCTATATAGATTTGGTGTTACATATAATTTAATGTTTATTGTTTATTGTCAGTGATCATAACATGTTTGTGGGAAAAGTTGTTTGTGATATTCATCATATGATATTCTCAATCAACATGCTTTTTGTCATGTTTTTACTTCAAAACAAGCGGCAACATCCTGCTCTCCCTTGTGAAGCTAAAACGGAAGTAACTGAAAATGCAATTCATGGAAATTCCGCGAGCCTGGCTTCATATTAGCACACATTTCTATTGACCTCAATGTGGCCAACTTTACAGCAGAAAAAAAATGTGTTTACAGCCTGGAACAAAAAACTATTTTGGTGTATATAGCTAAGAATACACTTCATGACAACTGTGAGGGGGTGAATTTTTTTGGAACTCCTCTGTTTCATTCTATTAAGTCTGCACAATTAAGGGCATGGCCACTTGAATGACAGTGAGGTCTCGCTGGTCGCCATCACAACATTCCGTGTGATTACTTGCTGAATTCTTTTATTACTTGTATTTTTGTTTTGTTTTATGTTGCTTTACACAGTCAATTGCCTTTTGGAATTATTTCTTACAATTATCAGATGATATGGCATGCTTTGCACTTAATTGTGCTCACAAACCATTCAAGTGGCCTCTATTTGCCAGGTGAGTGCAATTCTTATATATTTATATACCATATCTATAAATGTATTTGTTTTACTTAAGATAATTTATCATTTATACTTTTCTTAGAATTTGTTCCACTCCAGAATCTGATAGATTGATTAGCTGTAGACTATAAAATCATATTTCATATGAATTGTTGTTGTCATGTGTGGATTTCATAAATAGCCTTGCATTTACTAACACAGACTATTGACCTTATTCTGCGATGCGGAAGTGCGCTCGTTTTTGCGATTGTTTTAGAACTTCCGAATCGTTTTTCCCAAAGAAAAGCTCATCTAAGCAAAATGCTAGCAGACATCTGTAGCTCCGCTCATGCTCTACCTCTTTGCCTTTTTTTCTAGGTTGGTGCAATGACGCGCGAAATAGCAACAATTGGCCACATCCACTTCAAGCTTCATTTGCACTTCTCAAAAGCCTATGGGTGATGTCATGGATACTACGTCCATATCTTTTACAGTCTTTGATTATTACTAAAAATGAATGAAAAATAATAGTTTACTATAAAATTTAGATTTTTTTTTTCTACTGTATTTTTAACTGTAAAATTTTGGAAACTACAACTGCTGTTTTATTTTTATTTTAGATTTTTTTACAGTGTACCCAAACAGCACTATTGCCTTTCATGGAGCTATTCTGAAGACTTGAGAATGACACATGTGCAGGCAGCAGTACGATATCAGCCAGGCGTGCCCTTAAAGTCTTATGCAAGATTAATCTGTAGAAAGTGAATGGAATAATGGGCCACCAAGTAAAACAATACTTCAACGTCTTAGAGTGCAAGAAACCACAAACGAAAAGAGCAGCACGAGCTGCCTGGAGCCATCCGAGTCTGCCGTCACTCGCTCCACTAACAAGATATAAATATCACAAGACTGAGAGAAAATATTGGTGCAGTTGCTTTTTAATGAGCATTATTCATAACGCTCCTTGGCTTTCAACAGAAGAAAGATCAAGTGGATGAGTGATAGATTTTTCATTTTTGGGTGAACTGTCCCATTATAAAGTCAAAGTCAAATGTATTATCAATTCTGCCACATCTACAGACATACAAAGAATTGAAATTATGCTACTTTTAGATCCTTGGCATATGGCATGTAGAAATTATATAAATTATAGAAATTTAATTTAATGTGGCAATGAAAAGTTTACAAAATGTTCTCTTATTATTATTATTATTATTATTATTATTATTATTATTTTATATAGAAGTGCTAGCAATAAACAATGTATCTTTGCACTTCATTATTTTGTAAAAATCATTTCGTCCTCAGAACATTTAATCCATTATCATAACCTTCTCTCCCCTACAAAATTATTTCACTTTTGGTCACATGGATTGCCTTTTGGGAGGGCTATTGATCCTTTAGGAAAGGGCTATCAGTCTTTTGGGAGGGGCTATCAGGGAGTGTCTCATTTCTGCTCTGCCTTCATTCATTCATCAATCTTCTTACATTTTATTTGCAACACCAACATCTTCTCACAATCCAATCGTTTCCCAAAAGACAAAATCATTTAATGCCTTGCATTTTTTCAAATTCCAGGACAGTTTCAAGTGGATGTACGACACGATAGAGAAAAAAAAGACAATCCTAACTTCCATTTCACGACACTTTAATCAAAAAGACAAAAAGTTCAACTAAAGTGAAACCCAATATTGACCCCAAAAAAACTAAATCAAACATACAGCCAGATGTAGAAGAGCACAAGAAAGAGGCAGGTGGCAACTTACGTGTGTCCAATCTCATGTGCAATGGTGAAAGCCGTAGCAAGACCAATGTCTTCATTGATGCTGCAGCTTCTCTCTGGCTCACACATACCACCAACAGGTGCCAGACCTGACATAGACACACATGTACACAAGGACATAGTGACAACGACACACACACACACACACAGACAATACTACCCACCTTATTTTTAACAGGAATGTGTGGAAGATTTATTTAAAAATTCAAAAGACTCATTTATCACAATCAGAAAAACATTGGTTTATTTCAAAAATAGTTTTACTGCTCTCTGATTGATAGTTTGCCTAAATGTCTACCGATAGTGGCTAATTGATTGTAAGTTTTGCATGGCTTTTGAAAAACGTGTGAAAAATAAGGTATACGGTACATGCAAATGCACTAATATGCAGAGATGACAATAGCACTGTGGATTAGTACATTAAAGAATTAATCTCTACAAACTAATCAAAAAAATCTACTGTTACAGTACCGATGAACCTTTGATTAGCTTTGTTATGAACAGAGAAGAAATAAATACACCATGAGCCACAATAAAACCATGAATACACACATATTTAATATATGCAGATTGTCACTAGATGTATGGATGCATGAGACTGAACTGAATGAATGGACAGATTGGATGAATGAATGAACTGGACTGATTGGATGAATAAACTGATAACTAGATGTTTGGACTGGAAATAATGGACAGATCACATTAGATGGACTGTTAGCATGAAAGAACTGAACTGGATGAATGAATGGACTGACTTGAATGAGTGTTCCTATTTGTATTCAAGAAGAATATCTATCTTACCAAGTGTTCCACAGGGTTTGTTTTTGTAGATGCAGATGTCATATCTGAAAAGGTATAGAAATCATAAATTATATAAAGGTATAGAAAGGCTTTCACAGAACACACATACACTTCTACGGCTATCTTTAAGGGGACTTCCCATAGACATAATGATTTTCATAATGTACTGTATATTCCTACTCTACCCCTAAACCCAACTCTCACAGAAAACAATGTGCGCTTTTACATTTTCAAAATACTTCATTCTGAGTGGTTTACGAGTCAGACATTTTCCTTATGGAGACCAAAACACACACACACACACACACACACACACACACACACACACAAGCGCGCACAAAAGAGCTGTGAGAGTTCACAGACTGGACACTGTCCTGATAAGAGAGTGAAAACAATGAAAGGAAGAGCTTGATGCCTCTAGCAGACACACACACTCTAATACAAGCCTCCAATATACCGACTCAACACTTCCCACACTTTCTCTCAGTCTCTGCCATTCTCTCTCACTCTCTATTTCATTCACACACTTCCCCTTATCTCACACATCTCATCTCTCAGTCGCTGGAATTCAGCCTAACTAAACTATAACATGATTTACCATAAATCGCCGGCTCTTCCAAACACACACTTCAAGTACTTTAAAATCATTTAAAAATTATGACCTGTTGCCTTGTAGAACCAATGGGGTGACACAAAATTTTACACAGATGTTAGTGTTTTTTATACTGTAAGTCTCTTGCTGAGAAAAAGAGTGAAATGGGCTTAAAGAGATAGTTCCCAAAAAAAAATTCTGTCTTCATTTATTCACTTATCACAAAGTTTCTTTCTTCTGTTTAACACAAAATAGGATATATATTTTTTTAAATGCTGGAAACCTGTAACCCTTGAATTTCATAGCATTTGTTTTTCTGACTCTGGAAGTCAATGGTTACAAGTTTCTAGCATTTTCTAGCAGTCTTCTTTTGTGTTCAATAGAAAAAGGAAGCTCATAAACTTATGGAACCACTTGAGGAAGAGTAAATTTTCCCTCTAAGACCACAAAGATAGCTGAATTCATCGGTATGCCAACCTGGTGATGAGGACTGCTGTATCATGATGAGCGATTCCATTATCAGGTATGGCATTTCCATGACCGTTCCGGTGCAGGATAGACTTTTGCCACTTGCAGAAACTGTCTAAAGACTTCCCTGCATGATGGTTTACCTCTAGCGTGGGCTGGCAAGAGAAGAAAGGAAAATAAATGGATCAGATAAGCTTGGATTAGACAGTATATCCAGATTGATTGCATATACATTTCACTGTGTGTTTAAAATTTGAGCTCAATGCATGTGCATGCTTAAACGTTATGTATATCGCAGTATAGCAAATGTCTAATAGATAATTCCCAAATTACAGTGACTATTTCTAGATTTTATACTGTGTAATATTAACATAATGCTTGTTCTGTCAAGCTAAAGCATTTATTTTCAGCGTGTTCTTTTATTTAATAAGTTAGAAGATTTGATGTAATATAGACTAACATAAATATTAGACAACAGATGAAGAGTTTATTGTCAGTGTATATTAAATTAGATTTTTTTAATTATAATTTGCCATTCGAGTTATGACGCTTATTAGGAAAATAATTTTGTTATTATTTTTGTCTCTTTTTCTTTTCATCAAACAATTATTTGTATTGGTCATTTAAGTGTCATATGTTAACTGAACTTCTACTGTTGTGTGTGCGATGCTGTGCATACTAATTAACATTTTTGCGGAAGTAGATACATGCTGGTCCAAAATTTTATTCAGCTCTGCAAAAACTTTCTGCCTGAAGAAGGGTGTTAAAACTGAACACAGAACACAGAAAGTCTTATGCTTTTAATGTTGTGCAGAGATTTCATAGAAAAAGAGGACTTATGTCTGGAGTGCGGCCAATAAAAGACTGGAGAAAGATGGACAAATGACAAATTCCACTAAACTCCACCTGTAAATATCAGCTGCCTATATTTAAATTTAAGTCAGGAAATGAAAAGGGTTGGCACCTCCTTAATGTTACTTTTGCTGTGCATTGAGGATAACAGAATTCAGTGAATCGAATTATTCATTTGTATCCAATAAATTGTTACGATTTTTGACACTGAAGAAAAACCTCTCCTGATCTTTTTTATTGAACACGCATGGAATTGATTCAATATTCCTACACACCTAATATTAGACATTTTTTAAATGTTTATTTTTCAAGCCACAAAGCAACTGTTGGTCCAAAGAAAATAAAAAAGCACCCAAAACTAAAAATTCTGCCATTTAATGACTCCATCATTTGTCACAAAAATGCTTGAGTTTCTGTTGAAAGCAATATTCTGAAAACTATTGAGAAAAAATAACCACTGACTTCAATTCTGTTGTGATCGCTAGTGGTGTTTTCCCCACTGGAGATTACATCTGGTATTTCTAATGAACTACAACTCCCAGAACTCTTTGCACCCATCAACTCCAACAATAATCCGTAGCTCATGATGGACTGATTAGTAGGACTATAAAGACACTTCACTTTCACATTGCAGAGTCTTGTTTTTTTATAAACATTATGAAGTGGTTTTCCTTGTTTGTGTCTCCGTGTTTTGATTCACCTCTAGTTCATGTTTGATTCTTTGCAGCCTAATCTTTTTTTATTGTGACTATGTTTATTGGATTACCCTCATGCTCCTGTTTTCCTCCTGTTTTTGACCTTTGCCTGTACAAGCTGTCCTTTAATAAACTGTATTTGCCCGCTTGGTAACAAATAGTATTTGTTTTTCCAACTATAGAAGTCAACAGTTACCGGTTTCAACATTCTTCAAAATATCTTATTTTGTGTTCAAGAGAAAAAAAGAAACTATTGGTGGAACTAAAGGTGGAACTATTGCTTTTAATCATAATCACACACATAATTAAAAGAAGCATTGCATTATAATAGAATGCAATATAATATATTAGACTGTGTAAGAATTTCTAAATAGATGCCACAAAACCAAATTACATTTTGTAGCATATTTAAATCTGCACTTCCACTGAATGAGTCATTACTACTGCTTCAGTAACAGCACATCAGAGTTAATTCAGTAATATGGACACAACAAACCACTAACACGCTGTTAGTACACACAGAAATACAGACTCTAATACTCAGCCTGGCACTAAGCACTCAACCCGGCCACAGCCCCATTACACTCATAAAATGAAATGCACACACTGGCATGGTCTATAATTGTCCCATCCCACAATTCCATGTTCAAAGTCCTAACTTCCTCCGGGTTTCCTCTACCACAGGGGGCGGCGGGGAGTTCTCATCTGGAAACGACCCATGTTTGGTTCCACGAAACCTCAGTGCACCACACGGCGGTTATCTCAACACGGCTAATACTGCTCCTAATGACCGGTCTCCCGTCATTTGTCAAATGACATTATGCGGAACAAATTACAGGGGGATTTATTTTTAGCCGTCTGCGATTCAGGACCATTAATGCTTCATTAAATCCACCACAAAACCCCAGTCCTATCCTTTCCCTGCCCTGCGTCGTCTGTAGGAGCCTGTTTGAGGTCTCAACTCTGTCGGCGTGTTCCAGAGATCCCGCGATGTGAGCCAAATCGTTTATGTGATGTCGTCACACCCCACTCAGGACAGAGGTGGAAGCCTGAATGCATGACAGGGGCAGATTGATTGCGTTCGGAGGAAGGCAGTGAGAACAGTAGCAGTACAGTTTGGATTGAGCTTAGATTTTGCTTCATTTTTTTTTACACATTTTGTTTTTCTTCCAGGGCCCTGTACATTCATGATTGTGGCAATACGAGAGGTCACAATCAACAATAAGAGCAGTCATGGCAGGTTCTCTGGACACACCCAGCAGCAAACAGGCCAAACTTGTGCGGAGCGTCTCAGACTAGGACGATTTAGTCTGTCAACACACTAACAAGGAATTCTTTGACAGGTGAAATAAGCCAGACTAAGGTTTGTGCGTGTATGTGTGAGTTTGTCCTCGATAATACAAATGTTTTTCTGATTAATTATTTTTGTATTTATTCATTCATTCCTGTTCCTCTGGCTTAGTTCCTGATTTATCAGAGGTCACCACAGTGGAATGAACCATCAACTACTCTAGTTTCACACAGCAGATGCCCTTCTAGCTGCAACTCAGTGCCCATACACTTTCTCATTTACACACATACTCATAGACTACAGCCAATTTAGTTCATCCAATTCACCTATACCGCATGTCTATGGACTGTTTGGGAAACCAGAGCACACGGAAAAAGCATTGCAACTCATGCTAACTCTACACAGGAAAGCCAGCTGGCCCAGTCAGGACTTGAACCAGTGGCCTTCTTACTATGAGGCGACAGTGATAACCATTAAGCCTGTATTTTGTGTACTATTGACCTTTTTTGTGGCGACGCGGTGGCACAGTGGGTAGCGCTCTCGCCTTACAGCAAGAAGGTCGCTGGATCGAGCCTCGGCTTTGTCAGTTGGCATTTCTATGTGGAGATTGCATGTTCCTGAGGGTGCTCCGATTTCCCCCACAAGTCTAAAGATATGTGGTACAGGTGAATTGGGTAAGCTAAATTGTCCGTAGTGTATGAGTGTGAATGAGAGTGTATAGGTGTTTCCCAGTGATAGGTTGCAGCTGGAAGGCCATCCGCTGCGTAAAACATATGCTGGATAAGCTGGGGGTTCATTCTGCTGTGGCAACCCCAGATTAATAAAGGGACTAAGCCGAAAAGAAAATTAATTAATGAATTGATCTTATTTGTTTGCTTTAGTAAGCTTAAAAGGATAATTCAACCCCGCCAGATGTAAATTTGCTGTTCATTTGCTCACCCTCAGTACATCTAATATATGACCCTGGACCACAAACCAGTCATAAGTGTCAATGTTTGAAAATTGAGATTTATACATTGCCTGAAAGCTGAAAAAATAAGCTTTGCTTTGATGTACAGTTGAAGTCAGAATTATTAGCCCCCCTTTAAATTATTTTTTCTTTTTTAAATATTTTTTAAAAATGATGTTTAACAGAGCAAGGAAATTTTCACAGTATGTCTGATAATATTTTTCTTCTGATTTGTTTTCAAGTCTTATTTGTTTTATTTCGGCTAGAATAAAAGTAGTTTTAAATTTTTTAAACACCATTTTAAGGACAAAATTATTAGCCCCTTTAATTTTTTTTGATAGTCTACAGAACAAACCATCGTCATACAATAACTTGCCTAATTACCCTAACCTGCCTAGTTAACCTTTTTAACCTAGTTAAGCCTTTAAATGTCACTTTAAGCTGTATAGAAGCGTCCTGAAAAAGATCTAGTAAAATATTAGGTAACACTTTACAATAAGGTTAATTAGTTCATGTTAGTTAATGCATTTACTAACATGAACAAACAATGAACAATACATTTACTACAGCATTTGTTCATGTTAGTTAACGTTAGTTAATGAAAATACAGTTGTTCATTGTTAGTTCATGTTAATTCACGGTGCATTAACTAATGTTAACAAGTATGAACTTGGATGTTAACAATGCATTAGTGAATGTTGAATTATGATTAATAAATGCTCTACAAGTGTTGTTCATGGTTAGTTCATGTTAGTAAATGCATTAACTAATGAACCTTATTGTAAAGTGTTACCAAATTGTATTTACTGTCATCATGGCAAAGATAAAATAAATCAGTTATTAGAGATTAGTTATTAAAACTATTATGTTTAGAAATGTGTTAAAAAAATCTTCTCTCCATTAAACAGAAATTGGGGAAAAAATAAACAAGGGGCTAATTATTCAGAGGGGCTAATAATTCTGACTTCAACTGTATATACTTTGTTAGGATAAATCTGGAATCTGAGCAAAAATAAAATCTAAATACTTAGAAAATTGCCTTTAAATTGCCTCAAAGTATCATCATGTGCCATTAGTATTCATATTATTTTGTAGTGCCAGTAGAGTTTAACTTCCATTTTATGAACACAATTTCAGCTAAAAATCTTTTTTAATGTTTTACTTAAGAAAAAAAAGTCACATACATCTTCAATTAACATTTATACACAAAGTATTCATCAGACAAACTTTCATATTTGTGACAGACTAGCACTAGGGAATGTGTTTGTGCTAACTTATTTCACCTGTCACAGATAAACTATATCCATTTAACGCACACATATATTTAGAATCATATAAATAAAGTGAATGTTTCTTTCAGAAATATGGCTTTAAATTTATTTATTCATTCATTATCTTTTCGGCTTAGTCCCTTTATTAATCTGGGGTCGCCACAGCGGAATGAACCGCCAACTTATCCAGCATATGTTTTACGAAGCGGATGCCCTTCCAGCTGCAAACCATCACTGGGAAACACCCATACACTCTAATTCGCACACATACACTCTGTACAATGTAGCTCACCTAATTCACCTATAGCGCATGTCTTTAGACTTATGGGGGAAAATGGAGCACCAGGAGGAAACCCACACGAACACGGGGAGAACATGCAAACTCCACACAGGAATGCCAACTGACCCAGCTGGAGCTTGAACGAGTGACCTTCTTGCTGTGAGGCGATTGTGCTACCCACTGCGCCACCATGACACCTAAGAAGCCAATTATGTTCAACCAAAATTACCAAATGTTTGAGTTAGTATTCAAGTTTAAAAGTGCTTAAAATTTGTGCCGCCTAATAATTTTGTGGAGATTTTATGATAATTTGATAAATGGAAATCTCAAAATAACAGTAAGCATTAATTAGAAAAAAAATTACTGTATGTAAATATATAAAATTATTCACAATATAACCGTTTACATTTCACTTATTATTTCATTCTTAATAAGTGCTAACATAACGCACCACTGAACATAAAAGTTTCTTATTTAAACAAATGATTTTGAATATGTGCTTTATTAAAAATCCTGTACCTGGTCTTCCATCAGCAGAATAAGCCTCGTCACCACGATGTTCACTGCGTTCCCCAGGCTAGAATCCTGGAACAGTTTGGCAACCTGACCTCCAGGGAAGCAAGAAAAAACCAGTCTTAAAAACGAGCCAATTGTCTGCTTTCAGGCCTCTCTAACCCTGTTGTTTACTGTAAAGATGGACACTTTACAATCTACTATAAAACCAGTGCTAACTGCAGTGCTGGGGCCGCGAGGTGAGGTAATCTCATTTAACACATTCCACAGGTGTGAAACTATTTGTAACAATGCCTCAAACTGCCCATGGGGATTGTAAATTGGAGAGAGAGAAATGGATTTTCAGGGTGACAGAAGACGTTACATAGTCAACTGGTTTTCATTTAGTCATTATTCTTTGAGCCAATGTAACTGACCTTGACAGGTCAAACGTTCTCTGAAGATTCACTCGGTCTGTGAGACGTCATTGAAGATTGCTCATTTTAGGTCTTCGTAATGATCTTAAGTAAAGAGTTTAGAAATGAACTGTAATGTTGTTCCAACTGACTTTTGTTCATCTTTGGAACACAAATTAAGATTTTTTTTTTTTAAGTGAGAGATTTCTGCCCCTGATTTGAAGATCTGTTCAATCAAATCTTTTTACTACTCAAAACATTCAAGTAATCCATAAATAAATGCATATGAAAAAAGTGGATTAATCCAACATTTCTGAACAGATATGCTCACTTATTATAATAAACAAAGACATGATAACTTTATATTATGTCTAAAACACTGATGAGTGAACATAACAAACTCAACCAAATCTGCTTGATATGTAAGATAAAATCTGACTGGTCATCACAAATCAAGCGGGCATGCTTGAGTTTCTTTGACCAAATCTGAATGCTGTAAATATAAGCTGTGTCTGAAACGCCAACCTGATTTCACCAAGTAGGACATGTTCTTGGATTAACATCTATGTTGATCCTGGAACAACATTTTAATCAGCCAATCAGAATTAAGGAATATGTTTAACGTTTATGTTAAGTTAAAATTTTACAGTCAGTTTTATGCACTTCTACATGATTGTTATCCAACTCTTATTCCTGTCACCGTACCTTGTGTTCTCACTCTCCCCTCCTGTTCTGTGTTACAGATTACCTTCAGTTACCTGCTTTTATTCTCAGTCACGGAGGTACAGGTGATTTGAGCTAATTCGCTCCACCGGTCTCTTATTCCCTTTTTCCTATATATAGCACGTCATTTCCCTTTGTGTTGAACTTATTTAAGGAATCAAGTCATTCACTCTGGATTTGGACCTCACTGCAAAAAGGTGGACACCCAATGTAGTGTACTATGAAGGAGATAGTGAGCAGTTTCAGACATGCACGTCATGATTTTGCCAAGTACGATGCGATCCTAGATTAACATCTATGTTGATCCTGGAACAACATTCCAATCAGCCAATCAGAAATAAGGAATATGTTTAACGTTTAAGTTTAAATTTTACGAATAGTTTTATGCACTTCTACATGATTGTAATCCAACTATTATTCCCATCTGATTTTAGGAATAATTTACAGTTATGGTTGGGTTTAGGGGTAGGGAATAGGTATGGATGTTCCAAAAATGATGTTCCAGAATCAACATAGATGTTAATCCAGGATTGCATCGTGCTTAACAAAATCATGATGTGCGATTTTGGGAGACAGCTCTTCAATGAGGGTACATTAAATGTACACTAGAAATCCAAGTTGATTGTGGGTAAAAAGTAATTAACTTATTTAAGGAATCAAGCCATTCACTCTGGATTTGGACCTCACTGCAAAAGGGTGGACACCCAATGTAGTGCACTATAAAGGAGATAATGAGCAGTTTCAGACATGCATGTCATGATTTTGCCAAGTACAATACTACGATCCTAGATTAACATCTATGTTGATCCTGAAACATAATTTTTGTTCGAAAATGTAATCCATACCTATCCCCATCCCCTAAACCCAACCAAAACTTTAAATTATTCCCAAAATTAGAAGGGAATAATAGTTGGATAACAATCATGTAGAAGTGCAGAAACCTAACCGTAAGATTACACTTAACATAAATGTTAAACATATTCCTTAATTCAGATTGGCTAATTGGACACAGATGTTAATCCAGGAACTTGTCCTACTTGGTGAAATCAGGTTGGCAACCCAAAATCCACCATGAGGCGGCAAATGAAAAAAAAAAAGAAGAAGAAATGTACAGAACACTGTGGTGAAGTCCATTCATAATTTCAGCCAGGACTACCTCAGGAGTCAATTTTCATTCCTTCTTTCCTGATATAGTTCACTCATCTGCCATGCTTTACATAGGGACTAGTGAATGAGTGAAAAACTGAGCAATTTTGGACACAGCTTGTTTACTGATTACATAATATAACTGATACACAAGATAATAAAAGTATAAATGAAATATGTCCATCTCGTCAAAAGACCTGAAATAAACCACTCAATTCATAAAGATTTTTTTTCTCCTTTATAAATGTTTTGAAGAAAATGTTGGGTCAAATTTCAATGAATGGTCAGAAATCTCTCAGATTTTAAAATCCATATCAAACATCTTATGAGTTTAGAACTGTATGAAAATGAGTAAATGATGTTTTTATTTTTATGTGAACTATTCCTTTAGCATGCAAATGGAGAGAAAACAAGGAGAGTTGAAGCTTACAATATTCATGACGGCCAGAATGTACTGCTCGATATCGCGACGGCCGTGATAGCTGACCATCATCTTGTCGGCGACCACCAGGGTTTCAACAAATCGCTCTCGACTTACAGAACGTTTCAGTGGCAACTGGCCCCGTCCCATCTGGTTGGGTGAGGGCTTAATTGTTCTCTGCCACCACCCATAACTCTTTCCAGGCTTCTCATCTGAAAAAAAGATAAAACAGCCTGGATGAGCCCTGTGTTTCTACAGAGTTTTTGATATTAACCTTTGATTTGTTAAACAAATGTCTACAATCAATGTTAAAGACATTCTGAAAGTCAATATTAAGCTCATATTGTTTTGCAAAGTGCCTCCAGTGTAACTTCATATTGGATTGATTACTTTCTGTTTTTATGTCACCTAGATATAGGCTTTATTCTCTGTGGAGCAATTGCATTTCCAGTGTGAGCACCCTTGCTCAACACTATATCTGGTGAGATCAAACCAGTTGTGACTCTTTTAATAAATCATCTTGTTTTTTTACTTGCATTTGGGTCTCCTGTGTATATCATTGTGACATAGGTTTAGTTCACCCAAAGATAAAAATTCTGTCATTATTTACTTAACATTATATCTTTTAAAATCCTTAAGACTTTCATTTATCTTTGAAACACAAGTGCTTTGTGACATGCAAAATTGAACCTCATTGGTTCTCATGCATCTAGCAAGCATAATTGTTCTTGATTGCACTGTGACAAGCTTGTATATAATGTTGAGTTGTTTTATTGCTATATACATACTTTCTGTCAAAAAATAATTTCCTTTCTGAAGAAAAAGTGTCACTGAAGCGGAAAATGTAAATGATATAAATATTTTCTTGCAGTTTCCATGTTTTCTGCAGTTAAAGTTTTAAAATGAAACATATTTATATATCTATAGGCGATGCGGTGGTACAGTGGGTAGCGGTGACACCTTACAGCAAGAAGGTCGCTGGTTCGAGTCTCAGATGGGTCAGTTGGTATTTCTTTGTGAAGTTTGCATGTTCTCCCTGTATTCGTGTGGGTTTCCCCTGGGTGCTCCGGTTTCCCCCACAGTCCAAACCCATGCGGTACAGGTGAATTGGGTAAGCTAAATTGTCCTTAATGTATGTGTGTGAATGGGAATGTATGGGTGTTTCCCAGTGATGGGTTGCAGCTGAAAGGCCATCCGCTGTGTAAAACATATGAGGATAAGTTGGCGGTTCATTCCGCTGTGGCAACCCTTATTAATAAAGGGACTACGCCGAAAAGAAAATGAATAAATGAATGTATATATCTATAAAACTTTTTTAGTTCATCTTTTTTAATAATCAGCCTTAGAAAAGTTCATATTAAGATACATCTTTAACGCCTTTTTGTTAGTTCTAAATATAAAGTTATATATTATTTATATACATTTTTGGCCAAAATCTTCAAATCAGTGCATCCCTAATGCTAAGTTGATTTTGCCATTGTTTCAGAGCACAATAGCTTTTAGATAAACTTAAAACTAAAATATAGAAACAAACTAACACTCAAAAAACTTTAAATTTGACTTCTAGAGGACTGAAATGTAATGGATAAACAGGATACTATACACATACAGAGCCCATGAAACAGGTTGGTGAACACATTTTCTTTTAAAGCTTTACAATCACACTTACAAACCTACAAACTGGTTCTTACCGATGACTCCACAGGACTGGTCCATGTTCTGATATCTCAGAGAAGAGCGTTTGTACACAACATGTGGTCGCCCTTCTCTGACATCCTCATTAGTGAAGTTTTTAGCAGAAACCAAGGGTTCAATAAGATACTCCTCACCTCCGGCTACGATGACCCCTTGCTGAAAAAAAAAAAAAAAAACATCAGTTTTTTTATTCTTTTTGCTCATAGTTTGCATGAAGTGCTTTTTTTGCGCATGAAACCTTCTTGTGGATATCATTTTACATTGTACATACACAGACTAGATCTTCAATATATTCCATGTACTGGGCTAATAATCCTAGATGAAATAAGAACTGATGGATGCTTAGCATGTTCCTCTTCTCATCTCTCTTAGTCGCACTTTTCAAGTCTACATATAATCCTGTAATGTGCTTAGTGATGGTCTTGTGGACACACTGAGCATCCCCTGAAGAATTAAGGCATGCTATTATGACCACCGATAATTGACCTGGAAGCTTCTTGCTGCCTTCATAAGCAAGCATGATCCCTCATTGTATTTACTGGTGTTGGTGCACAGTTATGCAGCAGGCTGGTCATTTAAAAGTACCTGTCATGGCAGGTAGTTGAATCAGTCAATCTTACAAAATCTAGGATATCCGAAGACGTTGATTAGAGACTCATGGGTTCTGGATGAAAAACCATTGGTCTTGACTTGGTCTAAGGCAAGTAATGAGCGTGACACAGCATGCTGCTTGAAACTATATCCATCATTAGACTCCTAAACACCTGTTTTTGGAGCTGAGGTTTAAACCAGCTGGGAAGGACAGACTTTAAGAACAGCTGACTATTTAAAGTCTAGAGGAAAGCTATGACAAATCACACAACTGTAGTAAGGAGATTACATTGTTCACTGTAAAAAGTGATAAGTTACTTAAAAAAAGTGAGTAAACCCAAGAAGTTGACTTTACTTTTAAAAACCTTAAGTAAATCTGTTGCAACTTAGAACTATTGCGTTAATTAACTTAATTGTATAGTTATGCACATATTGAATGTACTTAATCATTTTAAGGCATCAGGTTTACTCACCTTTTTAAATCATCTAATAGCTTATTACAGTGTCCAATGTTTCATTCATTAATTCATTTTCCTTCGGCTTAGACTCTATTTCAGAGGTCGCCACAGTGGAATAAACCACCAACTATTCCAGCATATATTTTACGCAGCAGATGCCCTTCCAGCCACAACCCAGTATTGGGAAACAACCATACACACTCATTCACACACACACTATGGCCAATTTAGTTAATTCAATTCACCTATAGCTCATGTCTTAGGACTGTGTGGGAAACCGGAGCACCCGGAGGAAACCCACGTGAAGACAGGGAGAACTTGCAAACTCCACACAGAAATGCCAACTCACCCAGTTGGGACTCACACCAGCAACCTTCTTGCTGTGTACCAACAGTGCTAACCAATGAGCCACCATGCCACCCTACAATGTTTCATTCATTCATTTATTTTATTTTCAGCGTAGTCCCTTTATTAATCAGGGTTCGCCACAGCGGAATGAACCGCTAAATTATCCAGCATATGTTTTACGCAACAGATGCCCTTCCAACCACAACCCAACACTGGGAAAAACACCAGCAGCTTTCTTGATGTGTGGCAACAGTGCTAACCACTGAGCCACCATGCCACCCTACAATGTTTAGTACTTCAATATAGAGAATTATCTTTATGGATATTATGAGAACCTTGTGTTTTTCACAGTTTGACTGCAAAAATTAATTTCCATTTCTTACAATTAAGCAAAAACCTAAGTTAGAGTGAGACGCTTACGTTTTACAAAGTGAGAAACCTAAAATTTTCAGGTTTATTAGTCTTATATTTCTGTCACAATATGTTAAGAATAAACCAAACTTGTTTTGAAGATACATTATTTTTGTGTGTTTACATGATATGATGACAGTGTTCTGCTGATATAAAACAAAAAAAATCTTAAGATGAAACAAAACCATACCATTCAGTCACATAAACAAAAAGAACATGCTGACTTGTTTTTAAATCTTAAAAATTTATGAGTAAACAGGCTGATTTTCAGATCATTTTGAGGCAAAAGTTCTAACCATTATCAATTAATCATGAAAGTCTGGATATGTACATATTTATGATCCTTTTTAGCCTTATTTCAGTAACTTTAAAAAGTAAAAAAAAAAACATCCATATTCCTATTTTTCATACATAGATGCTGCTAGCACGTTACTGAAGCACAGTTTGTGCTAAATAGAGTTATTTTACAGTGATTTTAGCGCTCAATATATTTAACATTAATTAAAAAAGTATACCAACACTTCTCCAGTGCCCCAAAACCACCTTACACCCTTTTGCGTCAAGCGTACGCATATAAATCAGCCTTAGGGTTAAATGGTAGTTTAATATTTGCACACACGTAGTATACATTACAATTTGACAAGGTATACTGCTTTACTTTTATTCATTAATTAATTAACGTATTCATCCAAAATATCCCAAATTGTATGAAATTACACAGCTAATTCTCTTTTATGACTGGATTCGCCAATATTGTCTGCATTTCCCACATGGCGGAAACCATAGGTTAATTAAGCTTGACTTTTCATGAACCTAAAACATTCCTTTAGGGCAAGACATTGCAAGTCAATGGAGTAAAAAAAATAACTAATTTATCACTGTATTTCCCTAGTGGATTGATTATGTCAAGAATAGATTTGTGCATCAGTTGAGTATTTGCTACAGAAGTAGATTGGAGCTCACCAGGCCATTACAGTTGCTGAGAGCAACAGAACTTGAGTGCGGCTGGTGCTGCAGGTGACCCACATAGTGGCAGCTGGGCAAGTATGAGTGGCTCCAGGCCAAGCGGCCCCTCTTCCAATATTCAACACGGAACTGGCGCGAGAGCAGTCCTCCCTGCAGCGTGAGGTTGAGCAGCAGATCAGTGCTAGACGTGGAGAGCTGATAGTACAGCTGCGGCTCTGGAGTGCTCTGTGTTTCCGTGCTGCGCCGGTGGCGGACAGTCCTGTGAGACGTCTTCTCTTCTGAAAGAGTTTCCCCATGAGGCCCCACACGCACTGGGATGGCGATCTCATACTGGCCCAAGCTGGACAGAAACTCAGCTGTGGAAAAACACAAAACAATATCCGTGAAACTGATTGAGGTTCAGTTTATACTGATCTTTTAATTTAGCTATTAAACATGTGATTTTTACTTCTTAAAAAGCCTTTAATTGGGTTCATAATACTTAAGTGATTAACATTTTAGTGGAGATATTATTTTATGCATAAATACATGCTAAAGTGTTTATTCTAAAACATTTTTAATATACAGTGTAATATACATCTGTATATTAAAATCTTGTGTCCAGACCCAGAAATTAGAAATTATACATCAAGTCAAGTCAAGTCAAGCTTTATTGTCATTCCGCTACATGTGTGGACATGTCTCGCAGGACAAAGGTGCTACATGAATTTATCATAAATACAAACACAACACTGGACATAAGAGCTATTTTAAAAAACCTATGCATAACTAACATATACTATAAGTGTCACGTTTGTGGGTCTTTCTGTTTTTCTTGCATGTGTGTGTGTTTGTGTTTGTGTTTGAGTTGGGTGGTCACGTGTTTTATCGCTACTCTCAACGCACGGGTGTTTGTTATCAGTCACAGCTTATGCGCGTTCCGTGCGCTATATATGTTCAGTGTTTTGTAGTTAGCATTATCAGTTCGTTGTTG
This sequence comes from Danio tinwini, assembly GCA_903798205.1. Classification (NCBI taxonomy): domain Eukaryota; kingdom Metazoa; phylum Chordata; class Actinopteri; order Cypriniformes; family Danionidae; genus Danio; species Danio tinwini. Next base: position 16,847,472 of record CAIGQZ010033059.1, read on the forward strand.
TTCATTCCTGTGTCTGCTTCTGTTAGACTCTCTTGCTCGCTTTGGTGGAGGCTCTCCGACATAACCTGTTTCTTTTGGACCTTACGCAAGTCTCCGTCTCTTTGATGTTGTTTCTACTGCCTGCTCTGAAGACTACATTATCTGTGAGAGACTTCACCTCAAATCCGTTTCTCTAATGAACTTTACCGTGGGTAAACTCAACGATTTCCTTGAGAGCGGCTCCTTAGCGCGACCTTCCCCTTCCCTCGATATCTGGTGAGATATCCATGAGAGACTGCTATACGACATTGGTTCACGGATGAACCTTCATCGCTGTTTGGTGTGTCGTATTTTGGTGTGAGCATCATTGCCCTACACTATATCTGGTGAGATCTATACCAGTTGTGACTCTTTAAATAAATCATCTTGTTTTCACTTGCATTTGGGTCTCCTGTGTATATCATTGTGACAATAAGATAGTTAACTATACACATAAAACAGGCTATACTGTCTTTATATAGTACTTTTACATAAACAATTTTGTGCAGGATATTGTGCAAGAGAGGTATTAAAAGTGAATAATGTGCAAAAGAGTTATTTAAGGTTTAAGTAAAGCAAGCAGTGCAACATTTTGGTACATTCATAGTAAACATTGTTTTCTTTATTGAGTTCTTGTAAGATGGAGTTTAGATAAAGTGTCAGGTGCATAAAAGCGAAGAGTGTTTCTACAGGTGGTTTGTCAAGCCCAGTCACCTTACCACATATGTATACCTGTGTGTAAATTCTAAAGGGCCATCACATTGAGATCACTTCATTAAAGCCAGATGGAATTGACCTTTTTGTCCACATTTTCTACACTGAAAAAAAAGTGAAAAACAAATCTGCATGATTTGATGTACATATAAAAATCCATCTAACTCATTAATTATTAGCCTATTTTTTTTTTAAACAAAATATTTAATGAAGTATTAAATGAACAAGCCAGAGAAATGGGATGTGAGATGACTCCACATCCCCAGGCCTCAATTTGTCCATTTCAGTTTGAGACAAATAACTAAAGAAATTACTTTCATGGGCCAAACAAATATAAACATTGCACAGTGCAAAAGTACATACTGTAGATTATAGTACATTTTCAACCTACAACTGTACATTAATATCATTCCATGTGAAAATGGGAAGATCAATCCACTAGCATGGAAAATTGAATGAAAAAGTTTTGGAAAGTCACTTACAGTCTTTCTGTAATGGTACCATGAGGTGGCGCTCACTTTCTGACCAGAGGTGATTTATGTATAACTATACATAACTAACATGAAACAGACTGCCTTACCTTGGATCAGCTGGGGCGCATGCAAAGGGCCTCTAAATACTAACAAGGATTTTATTCAGTTGCAGATATCTACTTTGACTGTGTCAATTGGCGAACAAAAGAGTTCACAGTGAAACCACTGAGCAGACCACAGAGAAGAAAAGCAAGCTATCAGACCAAAGGCCAAGTGCTGCCTGTTACTATAGAAATCCTGAAATTGTACACTTCCTGTCCCCGACAGCAGGCCCAGAAATAATTGTCAAAATTCAGCTTTAAAAAAAAAACACTGTACCCAGGAGGCAGAAATAGCCAAAGAGACTAACATCTCAAAACTCTTTTCTACATTCAGATACTCTGTGTGGATCAGTGTCCTTAATGTGTAACAAGGCCTCTTCCATTGGTTTGTTTACTGCATCCTGCCAGTTCAAACAGGGTGACAGTAATGTTTCTAGAGGCATAAAGATGAGACTTGAATCACTTCTTTTCCTACTGTCTTAAAGTTGTTGAAATACATCAGCAGATGCACCATAAGACTTTTATTAAATGTGGCATCTTGTACAATGTCAAGAGGCAGACAAGTAACCTTTAAAATTACGGGCCATTTCATTAAGCCTTCCACAAGAAGTGAGAGCTCAAACCAAGTGCTGAAAGTATGAAAGATCACCTCTTTCCGTCCTCTCAGCAGTAATTTAGACTGGTCTACTCAAGAAGATTGTCTAATTACTGAAAGAGCAGCTGCTTCTGGGTTTTTAAATCTGTGTGGACCTAAGATCATCACTGGACCAAACATAAGCTCAGCAGATTGAGGAATTTTAATACACCCTATTGTACATCAGTAAAACCGAGTCTACAAATCACAATCAACTGTGTATTCAATCAGAGGTAGAGGGATTTGATTGTAAAAAGTGCAAGATATTCTACCCAAAGACTACGCAAAGTATTGCTTTGGGGAAGGGCATTGTACAAATTACCTTGTTCATGTTCCTATAATAACAATCCCTGTCATTTGGTGACTACTGTGTGCATGCCCTGCTTTTGACATAGCCTTAAATGAGATTGATGTCATGAAATACTTGCCAATCTTTGCGCATTTGCAGTAGTTGGGAGCAAACAAAATAACATGTTTTAAACTACATTAGAACTTAACAACAAAAAAATATTAAGGCAGGTCACTTCAGATTTTGTGGTTGATTTCATACATTCATTCATTTTCTTTTCGGCTTAGTCCTTTTATTAATCAGGGGTCGCCACAGCCAACTTATCCAGCGTATGTTTTACGTAGCGGATGCCCTTCCAGCCACAACCCAACATTGGGAAACACCCATACACGCTTGCAGCCAAACTCATACACTAAAGCCAATTTAGCTTAGTCAATTCACCTGTATCGCATGTCTTTGAACTTGTAGGGGAAACCGGAGCACCCGGTGCAAACCCACGCGAACACGAGAACATGCAAACTCCACACAGAATGCCAACTGACCCAACCGGGGCTCGAACCAGGGACCTTTTTGCTGTGAGGCGATCGTGCTACCCACTGCGACACTGTGACGCTCTTGTGGTTGATTTGAAAAGTAACTTTGGATTACTTTTGAGATACAATGCCACTTTCAGTTTCAAGTTTATAGGTGTTTTGAGCATACTATTGTTGTAAATATTGTTCAGTTTCTTACACAGATGGTTCGTTTTGCTTCATGAGACCTCAATGCATCTTCAGAATCTTCATGAAGAAACAGGTTCAACAGCACCAAGTTTTATTTTTTGGTTGAACCATATATGTAACAGATAATGTACATCCAGATGGTTCCAATACATCCAGGAGGTTGTTATAACAGAAAAAGGACAAACACGCTTATTAGCAGCCCGGCGCAAAGTAGATTGTTGTTGTAAAAGGCTGAAGGACTTTATTCTGATTTTACATTGCTTACACAAAACATTGTTCTGAGCCATAATAGCTTATTAATTCTTTAAAGACAAAGCTGACAAAAACAAAAATGACTGAATGGAGCATACACTAACCTAATGCTGTGTTCACACCAGATGCGGCACGCATGGATAAATTGCAATATTTGAGCATAAATAGACGCATGAACATTTTGAGTTTACTCGCTTCATTCGAGCGTCAAATTCACTTCACAACAGACGCGGATTCGCGTCATGGGCAGGGCTTCTGTCTGCCCGGTGACGCTAGCTTTATTGCTAAATGGCTAACATGGATTTTATTGAGAGAAAAGCTGTTTATTTGCTTTATGAAGGCTGAAAAACAGCGTTGTTTTGTTTGGAGCTGTGTCTGAGTGCACTAGATCCATTCAGAGGTGTACCCAGCTCTGTGAGTTTATAAACTCCTCCAGAAACTGTACCTAAAGGATGGAAGTTTTCAGCTGTGTTTCTGACTGAGCCAAGCCCAGTTTGATGAGCTGTTGTCTGGTGTCAGCAAGTGGATTTCTCCTGGGACACCAACAACAGGCACAATGTCATAATCACACCCCTACAAGACAAAGCTCACAATGAAGTTCAGATTTAGATGCAGCATAAGAATTATTCAGTTATGAGATGGGACCAAACAGTCAATAAACAGCGGCGATCACTGACGATCAAGATGAAGTTCCTGGATGAGCTGGATTGCCATCTCAGAATAACGTACTTGGAATGTTGCGACTGACCAACCAAAATCAAGTATTCCAGGCAGCCATGTAATAATTAACAATAACCCAGGTTATAACGCTTTTAAAAAAAACCCATTAGCCCCAAGCTGCTTCAGAAGGACGCCTGTGAAGCAAAAAGGTACTTTTAGTCACTTTTGATACACATGTCTGTAAATTAGCCAACGCTTCCCAATTAGCTGATGTACTCCAGCCTCTCTCTCTTCTGTAGTAACAGGAGCCAGGGGCACAGTTGGGTGTCCTGTCAAAGCATAAAAGTGGAGCTCAAACTGTACAACACACCCAGACTTCTGACTGACATCAACCAGGCCTATCTTAAATAAATACAAGACCCACAATTGATGGAAGGGTAGTCCGTGCTCTCACACCTCCAGCAAGCACAGATCGCCCAAAGCCTTTGATATGCCTTTAATCTCCGCAAGGAACCTGAGAAGAGGACGACGCCTGTGCTACTTCCCCATAAACTCCCTCAGCACGGACAGAACCCCATTAAAAGAATAAAGACTTCACTTTTGATTCAAATAAACCACCGTCAGGAGCCGCCCAGGGTTTGAACGTTTATTTTAGAAGGTTAAGGAGAACAGCCTTTAATTAGGACTGTGCTGGAAACTTAAGTGAACCCCCCTTTTTAAAACTGAACTGTAGTTTTCCTGTGGAAACCGGGCTGGAGAAAGAGAGAGTGCGAGAAAGAGAGAGAGAGCGAGGTCTCTCCACCTTTCCCAGATGTGCAACAGCTGAATCAAGTCAGCTAGTGCGTCCAGACTTGTGGAGGAGAAAATGCTCCCTCATGCCAGGCTGAGAAGTCAGCCTTTATTGAACGGTGGCCCTGTCAGCAACTCAAAACCCATCCATATCCTGTTTGTGTACTGTCTGCCACGCTGCTATTTGGACTGCAAGATTAAAATATACGCCTGTGGTGACCCGTCTCTGCTTGTGGTGAAATTATACATAAACTTAGGGCTCTGCTTTAATAACCGTGCGCTATATGATGTAACTCTGGTTAAAAATAAGTTACTCAAAATACAAAAAGAAAAGGATGTTGTGCAACTATGCATATTTGTCCTGTTCACATTTTGAATAAACGTACTGAACCTCAGCCAAATATTCTCACACGCTTGTCCTGAAGTGGACCAGACGACGTAGTCAAATCCACATGTTCCTATTATGTAACCTGAATGAGGTTTGTATCTATTTAAATCTTATACATTTCAAATGACTGAACAAGATTAGTATGCTGCAGGATTACTCTTTTCGATTTATAAAAAGTGCCCAGTGTGAGTCTTGTCGCTGATTGCATAAAAAGAGAAAGTGGTCATTTCATGGAAAGATAGGTCATGGAGTCTGGCTGGCTCTGGTGATGGCTGACGTTGTGACGTTGTGGAGCATCTGTTCCTGGTTGTCTAAATGGTTTGTTAGCACTCAGCTCTCGAGGCTAACGATTCATTCTGCTTTATGGCTTTGATGAGCTGCCATTGCTGCATCCATTGGCCAGTGTGAAATGGAAAATTCCCCAAATGACAACAAGGCCCAATCCCAATTCTACCCCTTAGCCATTCCCCTTACCCCTACCCCTCGTTTTGCGCGTTCATGTGAAGGGGTAGTGGTGTCCCAATTCTCTTTAGCTTGAAGGTGTAGGGCAAACCACCCAAAACTCACAAACACTGGTGGCGAGGAGAGCGATAACATGGTGAATGTTGAGCCCAATGAGCCTTACATCTAAAAATAGAGCAAGGGTGTTTCTTTGGTGACGTCGCTTTGACTCACACTGAAAATGGCGGACGTGAAACAACATACTGAGGATATGGTAATGCACACCTGTCAATCAATATTGGTGGGCAGGGGGACCGCACTCCTACGTCAAGTTGTGGTCGATCTCAAAACCGCACCAATTGGTCCACTGTTTTTATGTTGTTAAATTGAAAAAAAAGGACTGGGTGTGTTTATATCACCCCAATATGAGGGTCTATACACTATACCTACACATATGTCTGTCCAAACAGCTTGAAAAGTAGATTGTTTTTGGTGTGTTTACATTGATGGATTGATGGATATGGCCACGGTGTAAATGTGCAGTATAGTTACGATCTTATTGCCAAATTAGATCGTTATAATAACATAATATATGCCTTCAGTGATTTCCTGAAGATAAATACCAAAAAATAACACAACTGGAATAACTACAGCAGTCGCCATCGTCTAGTCTCATATAAAGCAATAGATCATGAAGACGTATGATGACGTGTGCAGGTGTTGTAGTGCTGTCCCAATTCTTAGGGGTAAACTTTGAAGCCCTTCTCCTAAAGGGGTAGGGGTACAAAAATAGAATTGGATTGGGTCCAAGTGCGCTTAACATGAAATTTAAAAAGTTGACTTACATAATAATTAGCCTTTTATTAATAACAGTGAAGTTGTATGAGGATTACTTTTGTAGCTCAGTTCTAGATTCGTTTTTTGATAAAATGTAGTCCTTGTTCACTTTTCACTTTTCAGTTACAGTCTTTAATGTGTGCTTAACACAGCTAACACAGCTTTTTATAGTTCATTTTTAAATACTTTTAACAATAATACATTACAATCATAACATTTCTGAGAGATACATTTTTTTGTGTTTTGAATTAAATGTCATTTGGGGTGGCACAGTGGGTAGCACAATCGCCTCACAGCAAGAAGGTCGCTGGGTCGAGCCTCGGCTGGGCCAGTTGGTGTTTCTGTGTGGAGTTTGCATGTTCTCCTCGTGCTCAAATGGGTTTCCTCTGGGTGCTCCGGTATCCCCCACAGTCCAAAGACATGTGCTGTAAGTGAATTGGGTAAGCTAAATTGACCATAGTCCTTTGTCTTTTGGTAAGCAAAAAGCTTACCAAATTTGCCCCCAAACCTTTGAACTGTAGAGTATCTAATGCTGCATTCACAACAAATATATGCATTCACTTAAGTAGATTTTTGTTTTACATTTTTACCACATGTGGGGAAAAACCATCCTGCATGTAATTTAGATGGAGTGATGAAACATGCATGTTTGCTACAGTTTGATGTGAAGAATATTACATGGTTATAAAATGTCTAAATATTTTTGGGACACTTTGTTGTTTTTTTGCACCAACATTGTCACACTTGTGGTGATCCTGGTCAAAAATGCCCTTCCTACAAAAAAAAAAATTACATTTAAAATTTATCTTGTTGGGCGTCGCGGTGGCGCAGTGGGCAGTGCCGTCGCCTCACAGCAAGAAGGTCGCTGGTTTGCACCTCGTCTGGGTCAGTTGGCATTTCTGTGTGAAGTTTGCAAGTTCTCCCCATGTTTGTTTACCTCCGGGTGCTCCGGTTTCCCCCACAAGTCCAAACACATGCGATATAGGTTAATTGGGTAAGCTAAATTGTCCTTCAACAGTTCACACTTAGCTGATGATTGATTATAAAGCTTGTTTGGCATGCTGTCCCAGGAGAGAGCCCTGAGCTCATAAGATCCTCAAGCCCAGGGCTCCCTACCGTTTGCAAGGCGAAAGGGGAGTTTGAACTCATGTAGATCTCGAGAACTCCCCTGCTGTAGTAGCTAATGAAAAGATAGTGATTGCTCTCAAAAGATAACTACTTACTAGGAGCATGTCTATGGTGCCGATTTGGATTAGTCAATAACTTAAGTTGCAGTGATGGGTTGCAGCTGGAAGGGCATCCGCTGCAAAAAACATATGCTGGACAAGATGGTGGTTCATTCCGCTGTGGCAACCCCTGATTAATAAAGGGACTAAGTCGAAAAGAAAATGAATGAATAAATTTATCTTGTTACTCTATATTATGCCAAAACTTTAGATTCAATATTTTTTGAGAATACCACAAGTTCTACTTGTGATTAAACAATGCCGAGCTTAAAATTTACACCAATAAAAAGAAAAACAACCGTGATCATACCTTGAGACTGTGTAAACTTCTCATCACTCCAACTCTCTGCCACTCCACTGGCAACCATGGCCATGATGCCAACGCAGGCCAAACTCCTCCACACCGCTTCCATGGTTACTACAGCAAGCTTCAATGCGGTGCCCAGCCCTCTGTCCCAACATGTCTTCTGCCCTCTGACAGCCCAACGCTCACCAAAGTGACGCACAGATTTCCGGAGCCATGGCGGCTTAAATTCTACTGGATCCTGACGCTTCGCCTCTCAGAGTCAGAGGTGGAGGAGGTGTGTACAAATAGAGAACATAAATATGAGGAGCCTCCCTGTTGAGAACAAAACAACATGTTAGATGAAGTAAATGTAAGGGTCCCTTGGCTAAATGGTTCCTATGGTCAAACTTATTGCTTGAAAGGCAGTTGTTTGCACCCAGAGCTAATCAATCATTCCTCCTTTCACATCCACGAGAAAGGGAAAAAAACTGATTTCTAACTTGGAGGCCACTGGTTCTCTTCACTATATCCCTCACAGGAAGAGCAAGAAAAAAAGGAAAGCATTGAGGGGTCAGGAGGGCAAGCTGACATCTAGGGCAGACTATTAAGCTAAAAAGGTCTGGGTCTTGTTTACACTTGTTATTTAGATGTGGTTCGTCATTCAGTTTACAAGCGGACAATACTAGATTATACTAGATACAGCTGTAATGGGGTTTAAAACTTTTGAACTTGATGCCATCCTGAGGTAATCAAAAACACATTTCATCAGACTTGTTTCATGATAAATGTGTTCAAACAGCCCCTTAAGACCACCTATTAACCTAACTCTTAAACATTACGGGATGTGATGCAAAAGCTCACTGGCCAGATGGAATTTAAACTTTGCCGTCTGAAATCTCAACTTTGATTTGAAGGTGAAAAATTGAATAATTTTTTTTGATGAGTAGTTGACTAAAGTATTCACATATTTAAATTTAGACAGTACTTGATTCTCTTCAAAACATTTATCGAACAAATTGATTTACTTCACATATAAAATCTTTAATGTGCTGTAAAAACTAATA
>CAIGQZ010033059.1:16856765-16868207 GCA_903798205.1 Danio tinwini
TGCTTTGCAGAATTTGAATACAGAGCTTAAACATCTTTATGAATTAATTATTATTATGGAATTGGCCATATTGGTGACTCAAATGAAAACAAGATAGTAAAAGACCAGCGGTTTACACTTAAGATAAGATATTTGTTAACTGACTTTAAATGTATACAGTTATGTATAAGTGTTAGCTGTACTCACAATAAACATTATATAAGTTAAATAAATCTGTTTAAATAAAACCTTCTTTGCATTTGTTTGATTCAAAGTATATTTGCTTTTACTGCTTCAAAATATGTTAATTGTCTTACTCAAGTCTTACAAAACTTACAAACTGTTACAACAAAGTTTTTTGGAGCGCATGTAAGTTGCAAGATCATAGATTTTCCATACATACATACTCGTCCATACACCATTACCCCTCACACCTCAAATTATTATTATCATAGGTTAATTCTGCTAATAATAAAGCAAATTTTCCTTCCTTCACTCTCCATGCGTTCTGGTAAGAGATAAAAAGAGATGCAATAGACGTCCTGATGGGCGAACAGAAGGGAAATGATTTGGCAACACAATTATACCAGCTGATAAAAAAAAAGGATGAACTCAAAATTAAAGAAAAAGTGGGGAAAGATTATTTACAAGACGAGGAATTGGATACAATTTGGGTAAATGTGAAAGAAAGAATGTAGATGTTATGGACATATTTTTCCATCATTTATAACTATTCCTGAATATGCAGTGTGTTTGTTGTATACCATATGACCAAAATGTCCTCATAATGTGTGTGTGTGTGTGTGTGTGTGTGTGTGTGTGTGTGTGTGTGTGTGTGTGTGTGTGTGTGTGTGTGTGTGTGTGTGGAGCATTGTCTCATTTCTATGGAAAAACTGTTTTGTATAGTTATTTGAAACCACTGTGCAAGACTCGTCCAAGATTTCTGGTCAAAGTAGCTAAAATGCCTGTCAATTTTCTACAAACCTCCTTTATTAAAAATCAAACACTCTCTGCCTTCAATGAAAAAAAATGCAGCAACAAATAGGTCAGGACCCAAAAGTGGCCCCAGAGGCTGATGCTGGTTTTAAGTTCCCCTCATTTCCTATGAGCTGCATTGAAACAGCTTAAGTGCAGAAAGTCATCTTAAAGCACTAAGGGGTCTTTGTCCCCTACAAATAGTGATGAACTACATGCCCCTGTGCTCTACACACTATTTCAGCCCTCCAGGCTTTTTAATTTTATTTCCTGCTTGGAAAGAGATTATTTAATTCAACTCTTGTTAGAGTTTTATTGTGGAGTTGCTGGACTGAGATTGGTGGTTTTTATTAAAACAGTCTTATCCAAACCTTGGGAAATAAAATCCTAGATTTGGTCTTCCTTTTTTTGTTTATGTGTCATAAACTTTGCTGATTTTAGGCTTGATCGACTTAAAAGGCCAATTTTCAAAAGGTTATGAAATCAGACAGTTGTACTAAACCTTAACTACAGATGTACAGCTGTAAAGTACTAAACAGACATTTTCTACTCTATATACTCACCCACGCCACAACACTGATAATAAATCTACAGTTTGTAACAGAGAGTGCAACCGGTCTAAATCTGTGCCTGAGCCAATGAGTCTGTTATTTTTAGGGAATCATTCATTAATTTTCCTTCAGCTTAGACCCTTATTTATCAGGGGTTGCCACAGCAGAATGAACCCCATCTATTCCGGCATATATATGTTTTACGCAGCGGATGCCCTTCCAGCTGCAACCCATTATTGGGAAACACCCATACACTCTACCATTCAGACACACACTCATACACTACGACCCTACGGCCAGTTTAGTTTATCCAATTAACTTATACCACATGTTTTTGGACTGTGGGGGAAACTGGAGCACCCAGAGGAAACCCACGTGAACAAAAATGCCAACTGGCCCAGCCGGGACTTGAACCAGCAACCTTCTTGCTGTGAGGCAACAGCGCCGCTTTTATGGAATCAAAAGCAATTTACAGCAATATAATCCCATTCCTACAACAATTGACTAAATTAGTATGTTTTTTTACCTGATTGAAACCCCTATATAAACCAGTGTAATATTTTTTATTGAATCAATAACATACATTAAAACCAGTGTCTGAATCTATTCTTTTTAATGAATTGAAAACCTAGCAGTCTAATTCTTAATGAAAAACATATTATGGTTTAGTTTATTTAAAAAGCTACAAAAAAACGTTTAATATTGTAAAATATTCTAATCTGGTTTCCAAGTTAACTATTCTGATCAACCCAAGCTCATTTTAAAAATGTACCCCTAAGTTTCTGAAGATCGCCAAATATGTCCCAGGAGGTACGTTTTTTTGGATTTTTGTTTTTCCGAATACACCAGAGTCAGCTGTGTATGCTTTTTGAGATCTCAAATTTCTCTCGCGAGTGCCATTCACGCCTCCTCTTTTCACGTAAATCCACCAGAGGCCACTGTCGACTGACTGACCAACAGACTGATTGACTGACCCACCCACCTCCATCCCTAAACCTAACTGATAGTGTTTTCAAAAGCACTGATTGACCCAGTCAGCTGGTTAGTGCAAAAGAACAGCGTCATACCGCACCTTAGCATTAGTTTAAAAGACGAAATGCAGCCATATGTACCTCTGCCTACATAATTCGTGATCTCCAGAAATGTATAAAGGGCTACGTTTTCAGTATATGTATTCATTATGTTGATTTTGATAGTTTGGTTCATTTTAGTAAATGACCAAGGCAACTCTTGCTCGTCTATTGTGTGTCAAATGATATCTTTCACTTTGCCAAGTTTGAATGATGTGTGAAATTCTGTGCTCCTATTGGTTAATGTCACAGTTGACATAACTCATCTCTAAGGGAAAACTAAGCATGCTAGCCATTTGAGTACAGTAAACTCATCATGTTCAAGAAACCAGTCTGAGATGATTCGCGCTTTATGACATGGCACGTTACTCTCTGCTGGAAGAAGATGGTGCCACTGTGGTCATAAAGGGATGGACATGGTCAGCAACAATACTCAGGTAGGCTGTGGCGTTGACACGATGCTCAGTTGGTACTAATGGGCCCAAAGTGTAACAAGAAAATATCCCCCACACCATTACACCACCACCACCAGCCTGAACAGTTGATACAAGGCAGGATGGATCCATGCTTTCATGTTGTTGACGCCAAATTCTGACCCTACCATCCAAATGTCATAGCAGAAATTGAGACACATCAGACCAGGCAACGTTTTTCCAATCTTCTATTGTCCAATTTTGGTGAGCCTGTGTGAACTGTAGCCTCAGTTTCCTGTTCCTAGCTGACAGAAGTGACACCCGGTGTGGTCTTCTGCTGCTGTAGCGCATCTGCCTCAAGGTTCAACGTGTACGTGTGTACATATACCTCGGTTGTGGTTTTTTGAGTTACTGTTGCCTTTCTATTAGCTAGAACCAGTCTGGCTATTCTCCTCTGACCTCTGGCATGAACAAGGCATTTGCCCCCACAGAACTGCTGCTCAATGGATATCTTCTCTTTTTCAGACCATTCTCTGTAAACCCTAGAGATGGTTGTGCATGAAAACCCCAGTAGATCAGCAGTTTCTGAAATACTCAGACCAGCCCATCTGGCACCAACAACCATGCCACGTTCAAAGTCATTTAAATCCCCTTTCTTCCCCATTCTAATGCTCGGTGTGAACTGCAGCAGATTGTCTTGACCATGTCTACATACATTGAGTTGCTGCCATGTGATTGGCTGGTTAGAAATGATTACAAGAAAAGAAATGAGATGATAACCAATTATTACAATGATTAATGTATAATAAAAAAATCACTAAATAAAATGCTAAATTTAAACAAAATGTACCGTCAAGATTGCAACTTTATCAAAACAATCTTATTCTTATTCAGTTTCTAACTGGACCCCTGTAATCTTGTGTAATATTGCATTCATATTCACCACAAAATAATGGATAGAGCATAAAATGAAACAGACTTTTTATTTTGTCCACATGATATTGCACAGCCCTACATCATCCAACATCCAAATTGACGCAGCAATGTTGGGTAGATATTGTGTAATAACTGATCGCAATTCTTTAGTTCCCATCCTTAGTCATAATTGATGATGTTATGAAAATATCTGAGAAAAAAAAGGAAAACATCTAAACATTTCCAGTGAATGATTCACTCGTCCATCTGTGGTCTGTTTTGTGATAAAAACACAGCCCACAAGCAGAAGGAGCTCAAGCCACAGAAAGATATGACCTTGCAGAGCAGCATCTCCTCCAAAAAATTCAGCTGTGGCCTTAAAGGAGTTCAACTTCATAATTGGCTGCTCTTGGGGGCAAATCAAAAATGAGAAGCATCTGTGAGCTATAGACGGCGTGTCGACATATACTGAACGTGACAAAAAATTTCAAGAAGGGTCTTGTAATCTGTTAGCAGCAGACATGAGGGACGAGAATGTGTGTGATCTGGCGTTCTTTGCTGTCAGACTACACCGGTAGTGACGGGGAGCCATCAGGCGCAAGTAAAAGACTCTGATAATTAAACCCATATGACAGACTAAATGTAAAGCGCTTTGTGCAGTGGAGAATTTCTTTGGTCTCAATGCTCTCAGGAAACTAGTCTCTATTCATCTCCATTTGGATGCTAACAGAAATTGTCCTCACTTAAGCTTGACACTGCGTTGCAAAAGTATAATCCACTGGCCTCCACAAACACTGTCGTACCCACTAACAACAAGCCCTGATTTACACAAACCTGAAGATTCAAACTGGGAAAAACCCCAGAAACAAAACCAAAAAAAAAAGCCGGCGTATAAGACTTCTCGATTCGTTTTCAGCTCGCTCTTTAAAATAAACAAAGCACAAACAAGGGAATTAAGTGATTGTGATCTCTGATGCACTGTCAGCAGAATTGACTTATGTAAGAGCCGGTAATGAACTCTGAATCTATCAACAGAGACCATAATGTGAGAGGCATTCACGGCCGGCTGTGGAGCATGAAGATTTTATACAGCTTGCAAACCACACGCCAACGAACCAGCCAGTTTTCACCAGACCAACCTTATAAACACTTTGTTTTCTCTTAGAAAAACAATTGAGTATTCATTTCGTGACAGATATCACCCAAACAATGAGCCTCTTCAGTTGACTTATGGTGTTCCTGATGTTCACCAGCAGAGGTTGCTAGTCTGATTTGTTTCCAAGCTATTTCTATTAGTAAATATAGAATTTATAATCATTTAAAAATGTTAAAGACATATTGTGAAAACCTGTAGTATTATAGTATTATTAATACTTTAATAACAATATTAGCAATAATATATTGATATGATTGTCCTTATTGATATTAATTACATATTATTTATTAATGTATTATTTATTTTATAATATGTAATCCTGTAAACCAAAGTATCCAAAAGCTTGTGGAGAAGGGTTGTAACAACTTTATTTATTTATATTCATTTTGCCATCATTTTCATGTCTTTTATATTTTATCTATAAAATGAAGCCTTTTCAAAAAAAAACACAATGAAATACATATATACATACATATTCAGGGCTTGACATTAACTTTTTTTATCACCAGCCACTATGGCTAGCAGATTTGCAACATTACTAGCCACCCGCCATAGCCACACTTTTGTTGTTGGAAAACATATTTTATATGCATAAAATATACTTTGACATGCTAAAATTTCTTAAATTAGATTTGGTGTTTTGTCCACATGACTCCTCATTAATTAGATTTTTTGTGTGTGTTGTGTATGAGCTTGCTCAATGAGCAAATGGGTTGTGTTGCATTGCAATTAGTTTTATGTCCCATGACTTTTCAGGGCTCAAAATTAAGGATTTACCAAATTTATCTACGACCACACCAAAAATAAATAATTAATTGTTAGCCATATTTTTTTATGTGTCAAAACAAAGAAAATATAGCTGTATACATGCCCTTTTTAATTCAATGAAACTTTTCTTTAAAAAAAAGAAGACATTTTAAAGAATTATTGTCATGTATCTAAAATATGCACAGCAATCTGTCCTGGCTAGAGGTCCCAGATCACCGGTTAACTACATAAATGGTTTATGCAACGTTATTGTAAAAAATATATATGTCATTAAACTATATTAACACAAATAATTAAGCAAAAGAAATCAGGTAAAATCATACAGTGAATGATAACGTAAGGATAATGTTAGGCCTGTTAATAATCTGTTCAAGAAATAATTAAAACGAAAGCAGTGACCGCTGCTACTTACAAAAGGATATATTTTTAAAAAACCTTGAGCTCTTGAAAACAGCAGGACTGTGGGTGCACAATCATCGCTTTTAGTCCAGTCTATTTGAAAGAGAACCAATCATACCAGTTGCGGCTCCTCTAGACACGGTTGCTTTGCGCAAGTAAACCAGAGCGCGCACGTTTTTTAACAGTATCGCGCATCTCATCACCTGTGTGCATGAGTGATCATCATCTCATTTGGCATTCACCAGCTTTCTTTTGCTCGCGCCAACACAGTTATTTTTGTCAGTCGTGCTGCTTCTCGATTCTAAGATCACATTTGCACGAATATTGGGCCCTCGTTATTGTCAAACCCTGCTTTAAGAAAACCACAATTTAAAATTATTTCCAACGAGCCAAAGTGGCTAGTGGGAGTGTCTGTCTAACCCACCACAGCTAAAATCTACCCGCATTTGGCAGGTGTTAATGTCAAGCCCTGTGTGTGTGTATATATATATATATATATTTATATTCATAAAATATATTAAATTACTTGCTTTTTCGAGCCCTGGAAAATCTTTTTATGAATTAAAACATTTTAAAAAATCTTTCTTGAATGAGGTCTCAGGATAAACATTTCTCAGCAAATTAATATCCTTAAAGAAAAAGTTCACCCAAAATTAATTAACTCGCTTTCAATTATTTTAATTTACTTAATTAATTTACTCACTTTTCAATTATTCCAAACTTGTTTAACTTTATTTATTTTGTTGAACACAAAGAAAGATAATTTAAAGACATCTGAAAATCTGTAACCAGACTTTAGTATTGTTATAGTAATGTTTTTCATTCATTCATTCATTTTCCTTTGGCTTAGTCTCTGATTTATCAGAGGTCCCCACAGTGGAATGAACCACCAACTATTCAAGCATATGTTTTACGCAGCTTCCATCCACAACTCAGTACTAGTAAAGTATTTGTTTTCCTACTATTTAAATCAATCCAGGCTCATTATGATTACATACCCCTATATAGATTTCTGAAGGGCGCCAAATACGTCCCGGGAGCTACTTTTTTTTTGGAGTTTTTGTGAATCCGCCAGAGGCAGCTGTGTATGCTTTTTGAGATCTCAAATTTTTCTAGCGAGTGGCATTCGCACCTGCTGTTCCCACGTAAATCCACCAAAGGCCACTGTTGACCAACTCACTGACTGACTGACCAACTGACCGACCCCCCCCCCCCCCTTCCCTGAACCCAACCAATAGTATTTTGAAAAGCACCTATTGACCCACCCATCCCCTTCCCTAATCCCAACTGACAGTGTTTTAAAAAGCAATCCAGAAAAAGAACAGCCCCCTGATTTTTACCACATTTTCAGATTTTACCACATTCCCACCTTGTTATTTACTTGTTTATTTTATTTTTTGGATTCTGTTTTTGTTTTACCCACTTTCTGGGATCATTCTTCACCATAATCGAACCCCATCATCGCAGTCAACACTGCTCTGCATCTCAAGTTGGCCGATGTACATGACAAGCTACCGGACAAACTGGTAACAGTGGGAAAGCCATCCATACAGAAGTAAGTGGTCAGCTGGTAAGCACGAAAAGGATCTGCGTCATACAGCCCAGTAATGTTCACTTTAAAGACAAAATGCAGCCATACAAAGCTCTGACTACATAATTTGCGATCTCCAGAAACGTATGTAGGGTATGTTTTCAGAATGAGCCTGTGTTGATTTAAATCAATAGTTGACGTTTTTCAGCTTTCTTTAAAAAAAATCCTTAATTTTCAACCAAATAAAGAAACATAAGGTTTGGATCCGCTTGAGGATGAGAAAATGTAAATGTACATTTTGAGTGAACTATCCCTTTAACAAGTAACTGTCCTGAATGACAAACACAGGTCTACATCAGATATCGAAGTCTAAATATAAGACTGGTAGTTTCCAGAGGCTACCCCAAGCTCTCCATCACATGTAGATGCGCACAGACGGTCGTGGAGTCGTGCCAGGAGAAGCGCTGGCTCTACCTCAGCAGTTCCCAAACCTGTTCCTGGAGCCCCACCAACCATACACATTGTAGATGTCTCATCTCACACACCCATTTCAGCTCTTGGAGCCTCTACTAACAGTCTGATGAGTTGAATCAGGTGCGTTTGATTAGGGAGACGGCCAAAATGTGTATTGTTGGGGGGCCTCCAGGAACAGAGTTGGGAACCACTTCTCTACCTGACAGGCAGCAAGTCTCCTGGGCGTCTTTGTTGCCAGCGCACGCATTCAAACTACATCATTTATCCAACTTTCAAACGTCTGCTGTGTCTTGAAAAGCCAAGTGATGCAGTATTACACTTGTATAATAACTAGATATTTCATGGGGGAGACTGCTGCTCTGTTATTCTTCAAGTTTTTTTTGTCCAGCAGTCATTGCGTTTGATAGCAGCTGTAATCAGGCATTAATGGAAATGTTACAAGAGCAGCTAATTTATGAAGTCTCCCTGGGAACTGGACGCCTTCCTCAGAGGCTCTTGGCAAATCTTGGACTCTGAACCCCACAGACAAAGAGAGATATTTCTGCTTTCTGCTAGAGTGATCACCAGCAGGTCTGACAGCGCTGCTGCTTCCATCATTTTAGTTTTATTTAACTTCATAATACAAATTAGCAGCTGAATTATCGTGCGTATGAACTCCAAAGAGGGGTTCTGCAGCTATGCACAGTTGCAATGAATGCATGTTTTGACTTCATAAAAGTATAAATGAAGAAAGTGTATTGACAGACGGTCTTACCGTTTAATTGTCCAGGAACGAGCTGTTTGGCGACCCTGAGATTTGCTGAAGTCCGTCTGGTCTGTCGTCCTTCTTCAGCACTGGGTTGTTTTCTGCCACATACTGAGATGAGCTGGTAGACTCTGTGCTTCTGTGCTGCGGGATTTCTCTGCTCGCTTCAGTCTTGCCGCTCAAGAGAGCAACTGAGTTCGTACTGCTCGTTGGGGATGTCTGAATCGCGAACGAATCGATCTTTTGAACAGGTTCGTTTAATAGACTCATTTGAGCCGATTCGCACGCAGAAGAAAAGTGTATCTGATTGATTCTTTCTGATTACCTGATATAGCCTAGGCCTAACCAAATTTACTTGCCCTGTTTTTATTATGCCATTACACCCACTCTGTGTAATTTGTCATTATTTAAATAAAAGCACTGAGGACAAAAGAAGAAATAAGCCTAAAACAGCTTTATTTCAAAACACTTATCTATGTGACATTGGCTGTCTGAATCACAAAGGTGACCTGGACTGCTAAACATACTACAACTGTAGGCCTAGACCTATGTTTTGTTGTTTGAATGTGTGTAAATGTTGGCTACATTTGCCATATTGTCATTGTCAAAAGATCTACTATAATTTGAGTCACTTGATTGCCGTTTACATCATTTTCCAATGCCAGTAAAATGTTTAACGCACAGGCATTATTGTTACCTACATACATATATTAGGCCTCTTTAATGACACGACATTTAGGTTTGATATTTTCATTTAAATTATAAAATGTAGGATGTGCTTTAATTGGAAACTGAGGGTGGAAAACTTGTAGCACTTTTCCTGAGTTTAGCTATCACTCATGTTATAACAGCTCACTGACGGACAGTGCGAAAACTATTCCAACAGCTTTGCATTTACGAGCGGTTTTACAGACAAAAAACATAATGGCTAGAAACGAACATTAATACGCTTTTCATCGCTGGAGGGATGAGTTGAGAACTCCAAAGCAACGTTTTGCTCCTTGACAGGTACCATTGTTACACCAAAACAGCTGAGAGGTAGTGTTTGCTAACCAATAGGCTGTTTGTGTAAGGCTATGTCAATTAGCATTAATTAATTTTCATTCCTATTTATCAATGCTGCTAATACTTCAATGTGAAAATGTCTTACCTTAAACTGTTTCAATCCATTTTTTATTCATTTTAATCAAGAACATCACCCCGTTTTTTATCTGTTGCTGATAGTAAACATTTTAGGCATCGCTACAATAAACGATTCCAGCTCTCCCCACAAAAAAATTAAGCAGACCTTGGGGATAAACATAACAGAAGGACTTCTGGTTCTGGGAGCTATTCGAATCATTTCACGTGAAACGAATCATCCGAACGAATCGATTCTTTAAACTGACTCAGAGTTTGTGCAGTTCATCGCTCGTTTGCAGGAAGACAGACGCCGGACGCAGGGCGGAGCCACGGCGGCAGAACAATCGCGCTCTGTGCGTCGCGCCGCTTCTGCACATCGCTTTGTGGAGGCCGCTGCGCTTCGATCACCTGTTGGATATCGGATACCGACCTCCCCCCTTAAAAACAGAGCCGGATACCAGATGCGCTGTCGTCAACAGTTATTATGAACCCTCAAAGGAAAGTGTGATTCCTTTACCTTCACCTAGAAATGAAAAACAGGCGTGAAACAAGAAAAAAAAGAGTATAATGTTCGGCTTTGGATCTAAGGCTCTTTATAATGTAAAACAGCCCAACACTGAAGTATCAGGCTGATACGTAATGACTTTTTTAATCTCGTGAGTGAGAACTGATTTTAAACACAGCTTGATGTAGCCTATTTATTAAAAGGTTTGTTTTTGTGGTCTCCAAGACCTAAATTTAACCGGAATCAACTGGTTCCTGCACCAGATAAAAAAAAAAAATTTTTAACAACTTTGCCTTATAAATTCAAAATTGCAAGAAAAAAGTAAAAATTGTGATTTTATATCTCACAGTTCAGGGGGGGGGGGGGAGTTAAAATGTAGAGATTTGAACTCATAATTGTGATATAAAACCCCAAAATTCTGAACCTTTTTCTCAATTCAAAATTACAAGGTTTAATAAAGTTATGACTGAGAAAGATTTAATAGGGGGATTCAATAAAGTCATAAATAAAGATCTAAGATATTATATTTACTCCCAGGGCTGTTTATATCAAAGTTGATATTAAGCCACACCATGTTGGTGTTTCATCAAATTTTTACAAGGTGGGTCGTTAACCCAATGCTCAACCTCCAACCTTAGGACCAAGACAACAGGCAAACTCCACACAGAAATGCCAACTGACCCAGCCTGGACACGAACCAGCTACCTTCTAGCTGTGAGGCGACAGCACTACCTACTGCACCACCGCGTTGCCGCTATAATATCTTAATTTAAAAAAAATGGGTAAATGGGAAACACCCATACACTCTCACATTCACACACATACACTACACACACACA
>CAIGQZ010033059.1:16869295-16883382 GCA_903798205.1 Danio tinwini
TGTGTGTGTGTAGTGTATGTGTGTGAATGTGAGAGTGTATGGGTGTTTCCCATTTACCCATTTTTTTTTAATTAAGATATTATAGCGGCAACGCGGTGGTGCAGTAGGTAGTGCTGTCGCCTCACAGCTAGAAGGTAGCTGGTTCGTGTCCAGGCTGGGTCAGTTGGCATTTCTGTGTGGAGTTTGCCTGTTGTCTTGGTCCTAAGGTTGGAGGTTGAGCATTGGGTTAACGACCCACCTTGTAAAAATTTGATGAAACACCAACATGGTGTGGCTTAATATCAACTTTGATATAAACAGCCCTGGGAGTAAATATAATATCATATAATATATATATATAAATAAATTGTTATATTTCAAATGTGTCAAACGGTTAAAAACATAAAATAAAAATCATCTGAATCTAATTTAGAGAAAATAAGAGGTTAATTTGGGAATTTTTGTGTGTATTATTATTATACTCCAATAATTGACGGTCACAGGGAACCCAAACATAAAAACAGTAAAACATGAGACTCAACAGAGCAAAAAGATTAAGTTAAATTATGATTCTCACTTTGATGTTGTCTGGCCAATCTGAGAAATTTATTTTATTCTTAGTCTGTGTCTAATAATAAAGCACTGTAATGATATTTGTTCAACAGAGTTTAACTCTAAATGTATGCCTTAATGTCTCTCTAAAGCAATTGAATGCAAAATATATGAAGCCATTTCTTTTTAAGTGTCATGCATTAGTCTGCAGCACAGCGGCTGCATCCCAAGACTTGGGTGAGAAAATAAGTTAGAGTTTCTGAGAAGCCTGAAGGGAATGCAAATGTGAGTGATTCGAGCAGCCCACACAGTTCACCTGTAAGTGTGAGCACAAAAAACGCACACACGTTTTCTCTCTAACTCTTTCTATCTCTCTCTCTCTCTCACACACACACACACACACACACACACACACACAGAGAGAAAAAACTTGGCAAGCAGTAGCGTACAAGCCAGATCAGAGAGCTTCATCACTTCGGCAGACTAAATACATTTGTTATAACTTCTTTACCAGTTCATCCGTGCCGTGTCTCCTCTCTTTTCTTTCTTTCTCTCTCTCTCTCTTTCATTCTATCCCTCTTTTTCTGGATTTCAGCTACAGGCCACGGTGAGTGTTTAATAAGATTATTTTCTTTTTTTTTTTTGGGGGGGGGGGGGGGGGGGTGTTGATCTGTCTGCCAAGGACCATCTGTTCTTATCTTATTATCTTATCCTGAGGCAAATTCACAACCTATCAAGGTCAATTGAAATGTCAGACGTAACTTGCAAATGAGAAGTGATATTAGCAAATTGAATGTTCAGCAGAGGTCAAATACAGTACAGACACATAACCATTATTACATTAAATTAAGATTGCTGATATCAACTTTATAGCTCTTGCCAGCATGTGATGTGTGCATGCTAAGCAACACTTGTGAGCAGATGTGGTGTGTTGTAAAGCGTGTTCTTGACACGGAAAGTCAAGTGCGCAGTTTTCAATCCTTGTCTTAAAATTCTACAGTGTACAGGTTTTTTTTTTTTACTTTTTTAATGATGAAATACATGCCAACATCTGAATTGTTCATACCTGGGTTGAATAGTTGTCATAAATTACTATTTAATGGGACAGTTTATTTGGATTTTTTCATGAGTGTTGGCGTGAATTTAACTTTGAGCTATTTTTAAATATGTTACTATAACAATACTTTCAATGTATAATTTTTATGCATATTCATCATTTCACATACATGAAATTCAGATAGAAGCGTAAGATGTTTCTGCAAACATTGCATTTCTTGCACTGCAAAGTAGCAGATAATTCATCTGTGGCTTTAGATGAAGATAATATATATGTTGTGCTTCTGAACAGGTGCAGAAAATCTGTTTAATTTCACCACAGATGTTGTTTTGAAAGAAAAGTGAAACAAAAATCTCTATATGTAAAACACAATTGTAATGCTAAATTAGACTGTACATTTTTATGTGCTTTTAACAGTAATATTTTCTTGTAATGAATTGATAGGACCTTAATTTTAAATGTTTTATGAAATTGTTCGCATAGCACAAAACATGCAACAATTATTCAAATTCAGATCGTTTGAAATGAAGTCATTATTTTATCATAAACCCTCACTATGTGGAGTGCAAGCGACTCTGAGTTTAGTGGCAATAATCCAGACTGTTTCACTGCCCAAATGCCCGTGATATTTCAGTGTTCCTTTGAGGCCCTCTAAATATGGGCACAAAATCATGCAAAGTTGGACAAGAAAATGTGGTAATAAAAAAACAAAGTGAGCAGTCTTGAAAAGGGCAGGGGTCAAATGGCCTTTTACGCATAGGAAAAAGGATGGTTCTGGGTTTCCATTGTAGGCTACTTTGCCTGTTTGAACAAAGTTAGTTTCCATTCAAGGCAGTTGAGTTTGGATTTATGGACATAAACAGTGTGAATATTTCAAGCATCATTAAGCAACGTAGTTCAGATTCCTGTGTTCAGAACATGGAAAATCTGTAATAGCGATGAAACCTTTATTTTAGCAAACTGTACCATTTCGCTTTCAAAGCTTGAAATTGGTCTTCAAAATCTTCATGTTCTTCTAAACATGCTTAAAAACGAGCATAAGCCTCAATAGCTTGATCTTATTTAGGGCTTGAACAGTTTTCAAAGACGCTCAGTTTCAAAGCTCTCTTTATAGATTCAATAGACAGCAAACACTAATCTCAAATGGTTGATACTTCTGAGCACATACGTGAGACGTTTTGTTCGCAATGCAAAATTAGCCCTATTACGGAAGCGATGGTTTGATGAGACTCTGCCGCAATATCGTCAACAGTCTTTCAGACCGGAAAAATAATGTTTAGACAAACAAATTATTATTTTCCATTGCGTTTTCCACTGAACATTGATAATACCTCAAAGATATGTCTTTGATAATGAAAATACAAAATCTGGCTGGTAGGCCTACATCCTGCCTACAAATTCCCCATCTCAATTGTATTAATAAAAATAATATAACAATATATATAAAAAAATGTATGTATATTGTATACTGTATATATACAGTGCTCAGCATAACTAAGTACACACCATTTTGAAAATGAATATTTTCATCCATTTCTCAGTGAATATAGGCAATGTATTTTGGTAAAACAGATTTATTTAACAGATATATCTATTAAATCATATGTTATTTTGTTAGATAAGCTCCAGATTTCAGTACTGACTAATCTCATGTATATGCACGTCTATACAATATACTACAAGCTATATGATTGTATATCTTCCTATTAAAAATATGAATTTAAAAGGTAGATTTGTGAGGGGTGTACTCATATATGCTGAGCACTGTTTATATATAATATATATATATATATATTTATACAATATATATATATATATACAATTATTCTATAATAACCAGCATTGCATATCATCTGTACATTGGAGACTAATTTATATATAACAAATGTATGCTCTTTATTAAAATGTGTTTGTATAATACTTAAAAATTCAATTTTTTTGTAACTAGAAATTAATTGAATGCAGCAGTTTTTAGCTAACTCATATCTTATAAAAAAAAACAAGTGCAATTGCAAAAAACACCAGCAAATTAAGAAACAAATGCCTGCATTTTTTTCGCAACACTTGCAAATACAACGGAACACAATGGAAATGTTTCAAGGGGACCCTAAAACGTGATGTACTCGGATATTTAGGTTATGGTTGTTTAGGCTAATAAAATACAAAAGACTAGGAATCAGGATGTTAAAATAAACTTAAATCTCACCTTTCAAAGATCACCAACAATTTCACTGAGCAATAGTCACGGCAGCAGCGTTCTTCACGTTTTATCGTCCCCTTGAAACATTTCCGTTGTGTTCCATTCTATTTGCAAGTGTTGTGAGAAAATGCAGCACATTTTTATGTCTTTGTGTTGCAAGTTTTTGCAACACGTCTTGTCAAACGAATGAAGATCTTTTCTTAATTTGCTATTGTTTTTTGTAATTGCATGTGTTTTCCTAAATTGCAGCACATTTAGCTCTCTTGGCCACCGTACATTTGTAATTTATAAGTTAGAATATTTGTAGCCACACACACATACAAATACGTCAATGTTAAAATTAAGTCTTTTATTTAATTTATAACATCTATTTATTTACTTCAGATCATATATTGTGGATTGTGTTTTATTCATAAGTAAAGTAAATAATAGTAAAAAAAGGTTCCATAAGGAAATTGTAAAAGGATCATATTGTCTCATGAGTCTCATGTCTTCCTTCAAACAGAGCACTGTCCCTCAGTATCTTTGCTGTGGCCTATGGTGGTTAAAGTCAGGGTGTGTGTGTGTGTGTGTGGCTGTGGCAGGGTCTTGCTTTGTGCTGTATATTCAACAGTTGACGTCCCTTTATGTGTGACGTCCCTGTGTGTCCAGGAAACTGTGGTTTAAATCAAAGCTCTCTATCTAGGGTCTTCCACTTGTTCTCATTCATTGTGATGCATGTGCCATATAGCCTGCAAGACATTGTCAGATCATTTGCATAAAAACGATGGAATCTAAAACGTGAGGCGTCCAGAAAAGTAGCAGGGATTTTTTTTGTCATCTGTTTTTTTGTAAAACT
Source organism: Danio tinwini (assembly GCA_903798205.1). Taxonomy (NCBI): domain Eukaryota; kingdom Metazoa; phylum Chordata; class Actinopteri; order Cypriniformes; family Danionidae; genus Danio; species Danio tinwini. The sequence continues at coordinate 16,873,922 of CAIGQZ010033059.1, forward strand.
TTCACTCTGAGGTGAAAACAAGATGCTTAAATGTTTCATCATTGACCTCCTACTCTCCAACACACAGCCACTGGAAAATGTTCATCACTACATAAAGAAGTTGCATTCAAAAATGACAGTTTCAACCCAAATTTGGGTAAAATATGGCCAGTTTTCTTAAATGGTCACACTTTATGTTAAGATACAATTCCATTAATTAAGACTTTTTAGCTTAACAAACTACAAATTTTCTGCTTAATAATAGTTATTAAGGTAGTAGTTGGGTTTACAGTAGGTAGGATTAGGGATGTAGAATAACATCCCACTTCATAAGTACAAATAAACAGCCAATACCCACTAGCCACTAGTTAATAGTGAGAATTGGTACTTAAACTGAAGTGTTATCGCAAATTTTAACCCAACTGTAGAGTTTATCCACATTTATCCAAATTTGGATTGAAACAAGAAAGCAATTTCTAAAGTGTAGGGGCTTATTTCATGGTGCTTCATTTGCATCTTGGGGTCTTTTTGATATCTACAGCATGTTTAATCAGCTTCGGTCCCAAATGTGTATTTCAACAAAGCATGTGTCTGTTGACAGTCTTAGGAACATTCTTGAAGCATCAGCACCTGCAAAGGGTGGAGGCTTTTCATATAAGAGCTGCATGGCGGGGGCGGAGAAGGATACGTCTGAGCTTCCTGTTGTGGTGATTCAATCCGAATGCGAGACTTTGCCAGTTGCAAAAAAGCAACACTAAAACACCAACCACACCAACCTTTAGGCTACATATTAACTCTGCATACATATACATAACATTTTTAAATCACATAAGGCCAAATGTTAATATGCTAGGCCCAAAGCTACATTCAATTCCAAATGTAATTTATAAAAACAGGCAAACTGAGAAAAAAGGAGATGTGCTTTGAGATGGGCGACATCCTCCCACTTCCCACATCAGCAAAAACACATGCTCACAACAGTTTGCCCCATTTTGTTGACGTTATCAGCCGCTTCAATCTGTCTCTCTGCCTGAAAGCATCTCCATTTCCACAGCCCGTGATCTAGTGCAAGTCTTGGACCCCTCGGGACCTCCATCATGACCGAACCTGCCTCCGATCTCCCATTCTTCTATGGCAGCATCAGTCGCTCAGAGGCCGAGGAGCACCTCAAGCTGGCTGGTATGGGGGACGGCCTGTTCCTTCTGCGCCAGTGCCTGCGCAGTCTGGGTGGCTACGTGCTGTCCATGATCTGGAACCTGGACTTCTACCATTACTCCATTGAGAAACAGCTCAATGGAACGTATTGTATCGCAGGAGGGAAACCTCACTGTGGACCAGCGGAGCTCTGTGAATACTACAGCAAAGACCCCGACGGCCTCGTGTGCACCTTAAGGAAGCCCTGTCTGAGATCGCCTGAAACAGAAATCCGAACAGGTGTCTTCGATAACCTAAGGGACAACATGCTCAGGGAATATGTGCGGCATACCTGGAAACTGGAGGTGAGGAGTTCAAAACTGTGGCCAGTTGATTATTCATAGGAACTATATGTAAAGACTATAATTTCACCAGGCATTAATCAGTTGTACAAATCTATGTTCTTATATGTGAGCCAGGACCACCAAAAATTTATTGAGATTTAAACATAATCAGAAAGCTCAATAAATAAACTAAAAAATAAATAAAATAATGAATGTATAGTTTGTTAGGACGTCCGCCAAAGTACAATTTGAAAATCTGGAATCTGAGTGTTCAAAAAAATAACAATACTGAGAAAAATGTTTGCTAAAGGAAGTGCTCAGCAATGTATATTACTAATCAAAAAATGAGTTTTGACATATTTACAGTAGAAAACTTAAATGTCTAAACTTTTCTGGATCACAATCTTTACTTAATACTCTAATGGTTTTTGGCCTAAACAAAAAAATCGATTTTGACCCATTCTATATATATACTTGTGTAACATAACACTGGTTTTGTGGTCTTTCTTTAAGACTAGTCAAAGCAGATTGTGCACAAGTTTGATTCTGATTGGTTGACTAACATAGTCTTGAATATTCGGTAACTGTACATCTTCAGTATGTTCTATATCACTTAACCACTTTTTTTCAGATATAGCATCCATAGTTTTGTAGGTTTTATGCAAAATACATAATTTGGATATAAGGAAGTTGAAGTTGTTTTTACACAGTCTGTTTTCCGGTCTGTTAAAAATCTATATCATTATGCGTATATACACTAAAGAGAAAGTTCACACATAAATGAAAACTCTTTCATCTTTTACTCACCCACATATCATTCACTGTTTTTATGTGCTTTTTATGTGGAACCCTAGATATATTTTGTCTTAATACATTTTGCATTTCCTCTGTGTAGCATAGCACAAGATATGTGAAGATTTTAGGTTACTATTGACTTTCACTATTGGAACGAAAGAAGACTAATAAAGAAAAGAATGGCTGAATTATCTATTCGATCAATCTACGAAATATCTATTTTTTTTTTTACAAAAATGTGTGCTAATGTTATTTAGAAAGGATGTCGATTTAAAGGGCTTTTATGTGTCCTTTTTGAAGTTAAACAATTTCAGAACTTTAATGTTTGCACTTAAACTAAAACAACTTTGTAAACATTTAAATTATGTCCTTATATACCTGTGTCATTCCATACCTGTTTTACATAATGTTCATATGCGGTTCATATCCCCCCCCCCCCTCCAAACTGCAGAATTTGGCTGCTCCTTTGTCCTGTTTTTGACAGAATGCCATCTTAAATTGTGAAACTAGTCAATAGAAGAAGGCTTTAAGACAAATTAAATTTTTAATTATTGAAATGGACAAATTCTGATTGAGGAAATGAGCTGGCCAGTTTGTTATTTGCTTATAGGCTATAGTTTTTCATTTAAAACAAGTTTGAACAGATTGCTAATTGTTTTGGTTTTTTTAAATGATGGATGATGATAAATATATTTTAAAATAAGCTTTTTTTCATATTTCTTTGTTTAAATAAAAAAATTCTAATGTCATTACATTGTTTATAAAACTGTAATAACTTACAGTTTAAATGGATATTTATAAATAAACACTTTGTGGTAAAATATTATGGTAAGCACTTTGACAAACATGTAGGAAATATTTTTGTTGCATCAAAAAGTGTGGTTATGATCAAATATTAGTGCTTAAAACTAAAATGCAGTGTTTGAACCACATAATTTATTAGAAAATGAAGCAAACAACTGCAAAAAGGTCCACTTTTAAGAAACAAGAACCATCACTTTCAATAGGCTGGCTATGAGCCTGTACTATCAACTTGACAATATTACTTATAAATACATTGAGAGATGCAGAATTTTCAATACATCAGTTGCTTAAATTGACATCGAGACACACAAACACTGTTTTGCATAAACGTGAAGTTCTTTTTTCATTGAAGATGTCACTTTAGAAGCCACGCTAAAATGGCCTATTTCCATAAATAGTGCATTTTAAAAATGCATTTGATTGTCATGCTCCAACAGTAAGAAGCCCTCGCATATTTTTAACGAAAGGTCACATTTTTGTTACCTTTTTAGGGGGATGCCATGGAGCAAGCCATCATTAGTCAGGCTCCACAGCTAGAAAAACTCATCGCCACCACAGCGCATGAGAAAATGCCCTGGTTCCACGGCAAGATCCCTCGGCAGGAGGGGGAAAGACGACTGTACTCTGGATCTCAGCCGGACGGAAAGTTCCTGTGAGTGAAGCCCTCAATTACTCATCAGACGTGACAGTCTTTAAGGTTTCCTTCAGCAGCGGAGTGGAAAATATACATGATGTCACATGAGCTGCTTTTAGAGGCAAATCGGACAATAAGTACTGTGGCAAAAATAGAGTTAGGTCTTCAGAAAACAGTAGTCTAATTAATAAATTAAAAAATTCAGTGCAGCATAAATATAGTTGCCTTTTTTCTTCATATGCATAGTCAACATATAAAGGAAAAAACTGCATATTTTATATAAATAGTATAACGTATTTTAGGCTCATCAGTAAGGAGATAGCTAATAGTTTGTTGTTTTTTCCAGAGTTCGAGAGAGAGATGAAATGGGCACCTTTGCACTGTCTGTGACGTATGGAAAAACTGTGTACCATTATCAGATCTTGCGTGACAAATCAGGGAAAATCGCGATGCCAGAAGGAACTAAATTTGACACTGTGTGGCAGGTACGTTTCGCTCATCAAAGAGTCTCTCATTTAATGTTAACCTTTATGAAGAAAAATTCAGGGGTAAATATACAATACGGTAATGTCAGTACACTCTCAGAAATAAAGATGTGCGAGTTGTTACTGGGGTGGTACCTTTTCAAAAAGTACAAATTTTTACCTAAAAGGTCCATATTAATACCTTAAGGGTACATATTAGTGCCTAAAATGTTAAGTGCCTAAAAATGTTTAGGTACTAATATATACTTTTAAGGTACTAATATAGACTCTTCAAGCACAAATGTGTACCTTTTGAAAAGGTACCACCACAGTGACAGCTCACGTACCTTTATTTCTGAGAGTGTAGAATGCAACAGAGATGTTAAGATAATATTGTATTAATAATTATTTTAAGTAATTTACTAAATTATTATTTAATTGTTACCTTAAGAAAAAGGGTTCACACTTTATTTTGATGGTTCGTTCGAGTTACATTGCATCTACAGTACATGCCATCTCATTCTCATTAGATTATAAGTAGACTGTTAGGTTGGGGTTGGGGTTGGGGTTAGTGTAAGTTGACATGTACAAGCAAAGTTTTTTATAGTCAGTTAAATGTCTGCTGAAGGAGCAGTATCAGCTGACATTAAGCAGACAGTCTACTAATACTCAAATGGACCACCAAAATAAACTGTCTGTTACCTTAAGAAAGTGAATTAAACAAGGTATTAGTCAATTTAAAATTGAAATGTGAAGTAACAGCTTCAGATCTAATCTGAATAATCCAAAAATAAATAAATATAATAATAAAACATTCAAACTGTAATTTACATGCATCTCAGAATGTATCTAGACAGTGGTGAAAAACTAAATGTAGCTTTAACAAATAAACAAAAGCACAAAACATATGAGTTTATGTAAAATATTAATATTGTATGATGTTTTTTCCTGTAAAATTATTCATTAAACTATTTTTTGACTATATCAGAATGTTTCTTGGTATGTGTCAAAAATGAAAAGTAGTAAATGGTATGAGTCTTTTCAAAATCCTAACAGCAGAAGTTTTCTTTTCTTTCTTCCTTTCGTTTTGATATGTGGCTTTGTAACTTTCTACACCAGAAACAAAATCAAACATTTAAGAGCAGTAAACTTACTTTGCTGCATACACTCATACACCCACATAGACTTAGGGTCTTTTGAAGATGCCACAGACTTTATTTATAATTTGCTATAATGTTTTTAAGATCATTTCAAAATGGCTTTTAGATCCTGTTACACTGAATGACCTAAAAACTGCATAGTCAAAACAGAAGACCCCTGGTTTTTCCTGACAGACCTTATAAAATAACACAGCTAAAACTACTTGAACTTACCAAGAAAAACAAAAGCATATGTTTATAGATGTGATTGTAAAAATAAAATCCGTATCATTACACTGAACAGCATTTTTGCAATATTACTTCACCTTTTTATTTTCAAAAATGTTATTTGAAACAAGTAAAATTTTCTAAAGTTGAATTTAAGTAAAGTTAAGTTAAGTGAACGTAAAAGTTCTTAGTTGCAACAGAAATACTTTCCATTTTTTAAGTAAAATCAACTTTTAAGACATTTAAGGCAATGGGTTTACTTACATTTCAAAAGTAATTGCTTTTTACAGTGCACTTGTAACATTTAATTTGCTTTCAGTTGGTTGAATACTTAAAGATGAAGCCTGATGGTCTTGTGACTGTACTGAGAGAACCGTGTGTTAACCAAAGCAATGCAGCCCCAGGTATGGACTTTAACAGTGACATCATTTTAATTTGTGTAACACGTCACATTCATATAAACAAAACAGCTACAATTTTGCATATGAATAAAACATATATTGTTTTTTGTTTATGTTTTTGTCACATTTAGCTCCTGTAAATCTTCCGGTAAGCATGGCCCACATGTATTTTAGAAGACATTTAATAATATCACGCATGTGTTTAATTGTCTGTTTTTGTGTGTTTCAGAGGAGGTCAAGAGGTAATGGATACACACCGCCCCCTATGGGTAAGTTTATATCGGTACAACTTTAAAGTCCATACAATTCAACAGCAGCGATAAAATCAACAAATATGCCCAGAAATGTATGTCTAGTTGAAATATGTTTAAAACAAACGCAGTCCAAGTCTCAGAGTCTCAGAGCTGTCTTGATGATAAATGCGTAAAGTTTTGGCTAATACTCCTAAACTCTCTGGAACTGCACCACATAGTTTTGCGCAAAGAACAACATGGATAAATGCTTTGATACTGGCTGAAATATTTACTGTAGACCTGCTCGGTTTGTTCTCCTAACAAAAATTTTTTTTGCATTAACTGTGTTTCCTCTGGAATTTCTTTGGGCTTTCAAAATACTGGTTTTCTGTTTATGGGTAAATCAAGTCTGCGGTTAACATTACTTGAAGAGACTTTCTCACAATCATGCCTCAAGCGTCCATTTTCAAACCACTGCAAGCTTTAAAAAAAGTAAGTTGATAAATTGTTGCCAATGTAAAGACTGCCACAAGGATGTTTACAGACATTGTTTAAAAGTCCTAATTTGAGGCCCTGAACCACAAAACCAGTTGCGTACGGGAATAGCCAAATATACATTGTACGAGTCAAAATAATTGATTTTTGTTTGCCAGAAATCATTAGAATAATAAGTAAAGTAGAATAAAATAAGCTTCCATGAAGACATTTAGAAAATTTCCTACCATATATATATCAATAATTTGCATTGCTAAGAATGTAATTTGAACAGCATTAAATGAGATTTTTTCAGTTTTTAGACTTTTTTTCTTAACCCTCAGATTTCAGACATTCAAGTAATTGTATATCTGCCAAATATTGCCCTTTACAAACTAACTTAAACTTATTTATTCAGCTTTCAGACAGGCCCATAGCCAGCCTGGTGAAAACCTTTTTGCAGTTATTCGCCCCATTTTCTATTTAATTATGAGATTTAAATACTGCATTTTAAATACTTTTTTTAATACAAATTTATTACATCATATATCATTAGAAGCAAAATAGTAATCTAATAAGTTTTATATTAAAAAACGTAGCCTATTGTCATTTATTACAAATAACAATTGTTATCAAATAACAAACTGGCCAGCACATTCAATTTTCCTCAGTCAGAATTTGGCCGTTTGAATAAAAATAATTCTAACATAATCATAATCATAATAATAATAATAATGTAAACAACTACATTTGAAAATTTATGAATAACAACAATACACAATTTAATATTCAAATTTATTTTAACATGGGCCACTTTTAGTGCTTCACACCTTTTTATTGCTCATTTTTTTGTTTCAAGTTTTTAAGGTCCAAGATTTAGAATAAATGTTACTCTATTTTTTCTCTATTTACAGTAGAAACAGTAGCAAAAGATGACTTATCTTACGTCAGATTGTATGTTTTTTTTGCACAGCTAGATGTTGGACTCCTGAGAAATATTTGTTATCATTGGTCAAAGCTGATTAGGTGACAAACCGAAGCAACAGTCAACAGAATATTTTGCTTGGTCTTAAAGCCTTTTTTGATGGGTTATTTTCACTATTTATGATGGCGGAGCAGTCAAAATAGGACAAATGCGCTCATGTATGGGACTTTTTTTTTTCTAAAAGCTTGAGATGCACTGGTATTTATCATTTATTTTTTATCTATTTATTTATTTTATTGACTCTCTGCAATTATGGAACTTATTCTACAGTTAACTGTAAGCAGTCTTTAAATAAATGCAGTGCTTTCTGCTGCTTGCCACATCATGCTATGTATTCCAGACATTTTAATTCTGTATTGTTCATTTAATTTGACAATGTTAAATCTTATATGACTTATTTCATACCTTCTTGTTTGCTAGCTAAACATGTTTAATAATTGAGAGTAAATACATTATAAATTTAGTATAATATTTAACTACATTAGAAAAATATTAGAATTATTATTAATGTTGGACTGTTGAAGGTTTAATTAGATGCAATTAAAATTATTGTTAATATAATTTGATTAATGCAGCAATAAACTACCATTTAAAACGTGATTTGTTGACTTTAAAAAGGTGGGTAAACCTGTTACATTACAATTAAATAAAGAAAAATATAAGGTAAATGTAAGTAAGTAAATACTATGTGCATAATTATGCAAAAATTTTGTCTTCAACTTAACAGTGAAGTTACAACAGGTTTATTCACTTTTTCTAAATGAAGTCAACTTGTCGCTTTTCGACAGATTTACTCAATACTTTTTAAAGTAAAGTAACCGATCACTTTTTACAATGTAGCCATAATGCATGTGTTTAATCATTAAAAACATTTATTTTAATGACAAAAGTTCAAATCAGTGAGAAAGTAACAAATATTGGTATTAGAGTTGGCCGATAATCTAAAAACAAGTGACAGCAACAACATCAATAAAAATCCCTACTAAACATCCAGATTCTCATAGACACTCATACTCCAGACGAACTGTTGTAAAGTAGTTTTAAAACATTCTTCATTTAAATAGTTTATTAGCCCACTAATTAAATAATGTTCCTCAGTGCCTAAGCCAATGGGAGCTGAGAGTTCACGTCCATCTCTGCCAATGGACCACGATGGATTCACCAGTCCTTATGACGATCCAAATGAATTGAAGAAAAAAACCCTGTTCATCAAGAGAGACAAACTGATGATCGACGAGGTGGAGCTCGGGTCCGGAAACTTCGGCTGTGTCAAGAAAGGCGTCTTCAAAATGGAAAGGTGAGTAGAAAAGCTTTATAACAACATGACAACATGACAGGAATGTACTTGGTAAGCTCGCGATTCTTTGTTTTTTGTAGCAAACAGATCGATGTGGCAATTAAAGTGCTGAAGAATGAGAACGAGAAATCGGTGAGGGATGAAATGATGCGAGAGGCTGAGATTATGCATCAGCTGAGTGATCCCTTCATTGTGCGCATGATTGGACTCTGTGAGGCCGAAGCGCTCATGCTGGTGATGGAAATGGCCCCTGCCGGCCCGCTCAACAAGTTCCTCTCTGGAAAGAAGTGAGTTATTAATATATGAAGAATACGCAAGTAGTTTTCAACACAAAGGTTATGTGTTTAAACATGTAAACTGTGTACATAAAAGATATTACATTTAGCTTTAAGATTCATGATGTTATGTAAATTATTATATTAACAAACATAATTTATAATTTATATTTAAAACAATTGCCAATACATTAGTTTTTATATACTTATTCAAGTATATTTATACTTATATAAGTTGATAAAGATTATTTATCTTATTTATCATATCAATATAT